>JAFIRS010003413.1:0-137050 GCA_018342105.1 Gonioctena quinquepunctata
ATCCACCTTGTACGTCGACAAGTGACGTGTGTTTCTGTTAGAGCCAGAATATCCGGTTTTTACGTCTGTAGGTGATGGTGGACGTCATTGATGTTCTAGTTGAGTCCGCGGATGTTGCAAAAATTAATCTTTAATGTTGAGTCCCCTCGAGTACCTCTCGCCCGGAAATCCGAATGGAGAGGTATTTTGTTTCCGGAGTGTTTTACTCTAGGAGACTTCATCATTATTACTATTAGGATGCACCTGAAAATAAAGGAGGAATTGGGGAAAAGGAAAGAGGGAGACCGGAAAGTATCGACCGAACACTGAAACATGGAATGATCCATTTCACAGCACACAAAGTCGATATGGTGGTATTTCACCGGGCGATGAGACCATCTTCCACCTACGGTTATCCTTTTAGTCGCCTCTTACGACAGGCAGGATTTACCATGGGGCTATTCTAAAGTCGACCCCATACAGCAGGTACCCAGAAACCAAGATTTGTGAACAAGTACTTCCATATCCAATTGATAATAGTGCAATGTGTGAAGCACAAATTTTTAGACACTTGTTAGAATTGCCAAAAACATGTCAAACTTCGTTGCTCTTTGCAAAAGATTATAATATCTATGAAATAAATATCGGCTTATTACAGTTTCAGACCCTTTACCAATATCTTTGAATTGCAAAGGAAATTATCCAAAAACTCAAATAATTAACGTTAATTCTATTTTGAAAATGAATCAAAACTGCAATGCATTCATTGGTAGTACAAGAATTCATGCTAAAAATATCATATACACTGAGAAAAATGTTACATATAAATTTCGAGAAATAACGATACCATTTCAGTGTTGTTCAGACTTGCCTGAAAAAGGAAATATTCCAAAACTGGAACCATTGAAACTGAATAAAATTAATGCTGATGATTTGAATACCGCTCAATATAAATTGAATGAATATTCTGATCAACTTGATAAATTAATTATTGAACCTTTTATCACTAAAAATATTTCTTGGTTTACTTATTTTACAATTACTTTGATTATTGCCTTAATTATTTTATATTGTTTTTGTAAATGTAAACGTAAGAAGAATCTGAGAATTGGAATAATGACATCAAGAGATGATGGACCACCTTCACCACCAAGAAATCCAAGAAGTAACTTTGGACCCCCATAACAAGATTCTTCCCCAGGAGAAGACCTAGCGTCCAAATTGGAGAACCTGTAGAAGAAGACATCGAACTCAATCTAAACTCACCAAATTCTTCAAAGAATTACGTCTGTAAAGTTGCTGCACCATATAGCATCAACTTTTTCATAAAAAGGGGAGTTGTTATATCCAAACTAGACAATAGCCCTTTGTCCACAACTACGCAACACAATTACGCAGTTGGGTCACCTTCCTCATATTAACCTTCGGATCCTACAAGCTAAGCAGGAGATAAGATGTTTACCCCAGAACTCCGGCACCAGCCAGAAGACCTTCGAGTCAGCATCTAGGAATCTATAAAGCCCGGATCAAGACTTCTAGACTTCACTTCTATTCAAAGTCAGACAGACTTCAATTCACTTGCTTATATATTGTATTATTGTTATATCAGTAAAATATTGAAATAATAAAAATAATAATAAGTTCCTTTTTTTAAAAAGACAAACGCACAAGCCACGATATAACATGTATAAACAAATGTTTGAAAGTTTTGAAACAACACAACAAAACAATCACAACGTGAATTGTATTAAACATTCCCCTTAAGAGGGTTTTATTGTTTTCGAATTTTTATTATAAATATTTTTATTGCGATATGGTTACGTAGTTGGGGTGAGTATCATGCATTCATGGTTAAATGATAGGAATTCCTCTATTGAGTAAAAACAATATAATAGTAAATGGTTCTTTACGCATTTCTTGAATTGGCTGAAATTTAATGAATTTACAGATGCTGGTAATTTATTAAAAATTCTGACATTTGTAGAATTTTGCTCTGTGCTCTATTGAACATACACATTATACTGAATATGAAATATGTACTCACCTTTTTGCCTTTTCTCAAGTTATAATTTTGAAGGGTCATCGCCACAATCTGTTTTTCTCTGCTGGACATTTCTGCTAGTCTACGCACGCTCACTGATTTGAAATCCGTTATAAATATTTTGAATTGAAAAACGCGCGTGGCAGTAGAGGCAACGCCGCCGGGACACACAGAGGCCGTTTCAATATAGGCAATATACGTTTGGGATTCATAGCGTAGTGAAAGAATAATTGGCTCTACAACGTTTCAAAGGAGTATACAAATTTTTAAATATTGAGAATTGTTACCCCTCTAAGTATGCTTCGACGGAAAATGATGGAATGATGTCATTGCACTGGAAATCTGTTGATTCTTCATTTAAAAGTATAAAGTAAACATTAATATGTATCGTCATAAAACTCTACCAAACTATAATATGCCTTATCACTAAGTAGTTTTTTTGGCATTTTTCAAAAAAAATTAGAAAAAAGGAAAAAGGATATTTTTTTTTTAAAGATATTTTTCCTTAATTTCACAAGGTAATTCATTGTACATTTTCACCCCATTATAGATCACGAAGTTTTTTACTAGATTTGTCATGGAAATGACATCATTTACTTCGTAATCTAATCTATTTTTGTTGATTAATGAAACTGTTTTTAATATAAAAATTGACACAAGCGTAAGGATCCCATGTTTAATAAAGAATGGTTTACATGAGTCCCTACATTTTATTTTACACAGGTATCTAATTGCTCGCTTCTGTAGTATGAACACTGACTGAAACAATGTGAGTAGTAGATTCAAAATCTTGCATGCAAGAATACCTATTTTATATTCGCAGCAAGATTTTGAATCTGCTACTCACAGAATACCTAGGTCAAATAGTTGGAGAAATTATTTTTTCCTTTTTAGTGCATTTGTATAAAAGCTTGTCTTGAAAATTTTTTTTTGGATCATTTTTATTCAATTATTTTTAGTCATTGATGAAATCCATCATCTTATTGAATTCTGACCAATTGAAAAGACACCAATTTTGAATGGAATCGGACCATAACAAAACACGTAGCCATCTTGTATTCCTGAATTTTGACAATGGGATTGACCTATAATCACAGAACTCGTCGCCATATTGGAGCCTCCATCTTGAATTCGTAGATTTTGACCAATAATCATTATCTCTGACCCCAAAAACCCCCACATACCAATTTTTATTGGAATCAGGATAAATCTACAAAACTCGTCTCCATATTGGAGCCGTCATCTCTAGCAAAAATTTCATAATGCATTGTCACCGGAATTATGAACAGCTGCCAAATTTCAGCTCAATCGAACAACAGGAAGTGGGTCAAATTTAACTTGTAAGATTTGATTACAAACCCACAGACAGACATCAGGACAGGTGAAACTAAGCTTGAAATAAAATAATTAATAAAAAACCTTTTCAAAGACAAGCTTTTATTCAAATGCTTTAAAAAGTTAAAAATAATTGCTTTGGATGTGTGACGTAAGTTATTCCGTGAGTTATTATAGATTCAAGAGCTTGTCCTGCAAAGTTTTCAGTTCAAATACAAAAGTTACCTTTTGAATCCATAACTCACGGAATAACCCACTTCACACATCCAAAGCAATTATTTTATACATTTTATCGCATTTGAATAAAAGCTTGTTATTAAAAAGGTTTTTTAATATTTTATTTTGTATTTTTTAGTGAGTATGCCTTAATCTATGCATTTTTGTTAAATCATCGTTATTATGGTCTTTTTTCTATAGGTTCTTCAATGATGAGACCATCTAAAGATTAACTCGTCCGCCTTCCTGGAGCTGCATCTTCAATTTATGAATTTTGACAAAAATCAATAATCTTCGACTACCAATTTTTGATAGAAACGGTCCATAATTACAAAACTCGTCCACCATCTTGGAGTCGTCATTTTGAATTTATGAATTTTGAGAATAAATTTATAATCTCAGACTCCAATAACCCCCACATACCAATTTTGGATAGAATCGGACCATAATTACAAAATTCTTCCATCTTAAATTCATGAATTTTGACAAAAAAATCATAATCTCCGAGCCCAAAAACCTCCACATACCAACCGGGTCTAATGACAGCTTGCGCCGACTTTCGTCAGGATAAATGAATATTACTCTATCACTACTAATGTCCAATAAATAACCTAACCTTAAATATTTATGTTGTCTTAATTCAGAAGCCGCGCAAGCGCAATGGCTATTAATCAATTATATGAAAAAGAGCAGACTGATTTTCTTAACTTCACTTTGTGGGATTCCTTCTCGGTTTGTGAAGCGAACAGTTTGTGTTTTCCACAATAAAAAGCGGTGAATTTACTGACCTACTCCTATTACTAGGTGAGTGTTGAAATAAATTCACAAGTTATAAGATAGAGTAAATCTTATAACTCTAAGACTCATCGCCATGAGAAAAAACCGCCGGACATCACATAAAACACAGAGACACTTTTTTACATTGAAACCAATGCAAAAACATACATTGTCAGGTTCGAGGCCACTGAACAATCGGGAAATATAACCATCTGAAAATAGCCAAAGAAATATTTGATCTAAATTTCAGAGATGTAGGTAAAGTATCTAATAAAGACAGGAATAGACTGGAGTAGAATTTACTTACTATAAAGCAGCTAATGCATTCTTAGAAAATGAAACTCTCAAAAACAGAGGATATAAAATGTTCATTCCTTAAAATCAGGTTAGATGTAAAGGGTTAGTCAATATTGAGACAGATTTTACAAATGAACAAATTGGGAAAATGATCATCCCCATCATAGATATTAGAAGGCTAAATCGTAAAGGCGGGGGATAAAACTGAATATATACCTACATCAATGGTTCTACTTACTTTTAAAGGGGTATACCTCCCTAGATATATTTCAATGTACACATTCCCTATGCCAATCACACCATATAATGTTTCGCTTGCTTGGTATATGGCCATACAAAAAACCAATGACGAGGCAAATCTAAATGTTTGGGGTACGATCCATTCAGACAAAGAAGGAGAGTTTAACATGGATGGCATGGATCTTGAGTGCCAAACGAATTGCTATTATTGTCAAAGTAAAAATCATAAATCAACATAAAAATAAATCCCCTGAATTTCAGAGACAGATATTGATAAAAAAGAAAATGGTATATGAAAAGCAAATAATTTGGTACCCAAGACCTACAAACAATCAAGATCAAGTGAATTCCAAGATTTCCTTCAACTACCAAAAAAATAGTAATATATATATATTAAGATTTCACAGCGTCGAACAATCTTAGCGAAAACGGAGGAAGAAGCAAACGGTCATTCAATCAAGTATTGAGCAGTTCACCAAAAAAAAAGAACTATGTTAACCTCAAATTATGAACAAGAATCTGAGATTTATTATACTTTCCTAATGAAAGGCCCGAAAAAGTATATGGAATACAAATTGAAAAATCAAAGAATTAATTGAAACAGACTTCAGTCTTAGTGGCACTATGGACTATGACTCCCCGGGGGAGTCTGGTTATAGTGGCACCTAGCACTGCAAGGAAAAACAAAAACTGAATAGTGGTATTGTCGCAGACAGACCTTACATTTAAAAAAGCAAAAAATGGGAAAAACAATTTTTTAGTGGAATATGCATAGCGTCAATACCAACAGACATCACCTAATATTACTATCAGAGAATATAATCCAGATGTAATTCTCCTTAACAAAACTTGGCTGAACGTCAATACAACACGATAGGAGTAGATGAACCAAATGGAACGGGGGGAGGAATCGCCACCCCTAATTGAAAATATCATTAACATTCCCTTAAACATAATAAATAATTAATTTCAATGCTGTGTAATACAAATCAACAATATAATAAATATGTACTCAAATCCCAAATATTATATCACCCTACAAGGGCAGAAAGTTCAAATTTGCTGCACTGCAAGACATAATCATGAAGCGCAGTGGTGCAGGAAATTTGTGCTCCCCTATTTTTGTATATAGCTGGTCGAAAGTACTTTACTACTTACATTTTTAATTATTAAACAATACACTTACAGCTGGCAGCTCGTTGCACTGTCATGTTTAACTTTTGCTCCTCGCTTCAGCGCCTCTTTCGGATATTCACAAAGCTTAAATATTTACTCCTGCTTTTCGTCTCTCTCCTTCTCATTTTCTTGCGTGTAATCCCATCTATCTCAGTGTACATGAAAAATATTTGTTCCCGGTTTACAGAGGGCGTGGTCTGTCAAATATCACCGATGCAAGGCTTTCTATTTTAAAATCGATGGAGAAAGTAAGTACTTACAACCGAGGTATAAAGAAAAATAAATTAACAATCCAATTTATGAAACAAATAATAGACCCACTCAGAGGTAATATCATATGGATGGGAGACTTGAATGCGCACAATCCAACATGAATAGTAATGGCACAAATGGCTAGAAGACTACAACTTACTTATCATGACTGGCGGAACCACGACGCGAATACAACTCCGAAATCAAAATCCCAGCATCCTAGATCTGACAATACTACCACATGTGCTCCTGGACTGAAATAATAGATCCTGGAGACAGTGATCATTACCCAACTTTATGTCACATGACTTTCATAATAGCAAAAATCTCCTGAACTGGAGAAATGAAAATACCTTCAGCTCAGGAAGAAACTTTAAAAAAGTGAACTGGGAATTGTATTCGATTAGGGCGAAGGAAATACTCAGTCCCGAAAATCAAAACAGGGATCCACAAGAATATGAAAAATTCATAGACTTAAATACAGCAGCAGAGAGTTCCATACCTACAAAGCAACGAAACGACCGAGTTAGACCTTTATATACATAAATACACATATTATTGAATATATATACACGTTTGTTTTGCTCCATTATAAATGAGTTTTTCTATGGAAATGGTCGTTACCGTGGCATAATTGAAATCAGTGTGTGATTCGGTGCAACGAATCTTTAGTTACAGCAGGATAAATTGCAGGTCTGCAATTGCTAGGTTATTAAAAAAAATTATATATATATATATATATATATATATATATATATATATTTATATATATTTTGTGCTTCTCCATATCTTCAATCCACCTGGCAGAAGAAAAAAGCCCGCACTTGTTATCTACATCCTTTTTTTTTGGAAACTGCGAACACTGGTAGTTTTTCTTTTTTGTCTTCAAGACAAAAACATATCAATAACTATCACCAGTGGTGTCTCAATGGGACTTTGGTGTGGTTACTTCAAATTTTTATACTTTGGAAAACAATAGGACACAATACTTCAGATGTTGTAGCAACAAAGAATATTCAAATTTTCATTGCATAATATGTCATAATATATTCCATCCGGCGTGCCTAACTAGAAAAAAAAATATTACAAAATATATTGTCCAAAAAAAATTGAAAAATCAACTATGGATACTGAAACTAAAGAAGCTGAATTAATTGAAAAAATTAATGTGACTGACAAATGAAATTAAAGAAAAGGACTCTTAAACTTGGTGTTTGAAGCTGAACATGACTTGAATAAGAAATTAAATGAACAAAGTATTACAAAAAGCTAATAAGGGAGACAGAAGAACTCAATAACAAACTTAACAATGACCTCCAGGAAATAAACACATTGAATAGAAATATGGTAACTGCCACAAGTGTACTTGAGCTAGAAAACTCCAATTTACTGAAGGAAGTGAACATGTTAAAGAATGTCAAAAACCACTTTAGTGGGGCAATGGCTACTCTTAACAAATCAAGTATCACAAACCCATAATCAACAGAAAAAAAATCGACAATTTGACAATCAGGAGATCAGAACATTGGACAATCAGGAGATCAGAAATCGTATGTACTCACTTGTCTCTGGGTCCAGAAGTCAAAATCTATTCCAGCCCTGAACCTAAGGAGGAAAATTGTTCAATCTTATCTATTTGTAAGCCAGCTAGAAAATACACTAGAAATAGCCAAAAACAAAAAATTATGTACTGATATTTTGGCCCAACACAAATTGTAAATCAGTTGAGACCTTAGCAAATAACCTGAAAAATACAAATATCTTTTGATATCACAACCATACTCTTTCAATTCCAAGATTTTGAACCATGTGTTATATGAAAACAACCTAAACATCCGGAAGCACATTCATTACAAAAAGCTGTCAAAGATCTCATTCTTTGACTGTAACAATATACTGAGAAGTTATATGAGTCCAATAGAATAGGATTGCCTCTAAATAATACAAGCAAAAGGTCTTTATCCAAATCTATCCTGGGATTGATACAGAATAACTATGATGATAATTCATCTCCGCTAAATTTGCTGTCGGAAGAACCAGTAGGGGATCAAAATTCAGACCAAGACGAAAATTCCAACAACCTCTTGGTCATGCTATTAAACGTTCAGTCTACAGAAATAAAACGGATGAACGACCTTACGACTTGAGAGCCTTGAGTTCCCCGACATTCTTCTAGTAACTAAGCACTGGTTGAAACCAGACGAACAACTTGTCCTTCCACGTTACATTTTGATTTCTAAAGATTGTTGAACTGATTATATTCATGAAGGTACTTTAATACTTATTAGGGAAGAGTTTCTAACACACAATAACTTTCTTTATTTCGATAAGCACAATGATCTTCTAACTGAAAAAGAATTTGAATTCTCTATACCATTCAATCAGGATGTCAATCTCTACATCATTTGTATTTATAGGTCTCCTTCCACTAATTTTGGATTTTTTTTACTAAATTAGAAACACTTTCCTCTCAATGCTTCAGTTTTATTAACAGGGGATTTCAACATCAATTACTTAGATAACTCATTGGATTATAAAAGATTGCTAGATGATTTACTTGATTTCTTCAACATAACTATGCATGTAATATCGCCTACTCTAAATTGTAAATACCCATCAAACCTTTTAGATTATGTCTGCTCCAATCTTCAGGTCAAGGCAATTACTAATATTCCCCAATTTTAACAAAATTATACTATAAATCATATCCAGTTCCCTATCTGTCTATTCCTGGGTGCTAATAACCGAGGCAACATTTCCGGGTGTGTAATGCTCCGGAGCGAGAAAAGTATTTACCTATGTTGTGTTCTGTGTCTATAATAACTCCTCCCCAACCCCTATATATGTTATAATCAATCATACATAAATAGCATATGAAATGTAGGAACACTACCTTCCACAGGAAGATCGGCCTGACCAACTTCTCGAAGGGAAAAGGTCAAAATAACAGGAAGAAGTTCACTTTGTTTACGGTGGTTCTTTTGGAGTGTTACCAATATTTGTAGTTAATAAAAATATGATATATTCATATGATTATATTTTTTAGTAATATTATAATACTTTTGAACTATTCACTTGATTTCTAGAGATAACTGATTAAAAGTTTTCAAGTGTTCAACAAGTTGGGTTTTGTTAATTGAATAAATGCATATTACGCATCCCTACTTGCCCTACTCATACATGTTATTATTGTTCATACCACTGATCCTACCTAGTTCAGTTGTATCTAGCTAGTTGGGATTATCAAGGAGAGGTAAGAGATAATATTCATCGGCCCCTCAATGAGGTGAATAAACTGCAGAAAGAAAAATTAATAACACTGGAATTCATTATAATTTATCATGTCATGTCATCATCATTCAAACTAGCTATGTACAAACTCAAAAATAGCCAATGATTGATAAAATACAAAAAAAAACATTTTTCACAGAAATCAATAAGAAACAAAAGAACAAGAAGGAGAGGGTATATTCTTTAATCTGCTTTCTGTAATATCAAAACAAGTTTGGAAGTATGAATACTTCCTGAAAATACACTTAATAATATAATATATAGAAAAAGCAAGCGATCCAGTAAAAATCCTTAAGGAAGTCCAATTTTCATTGGTGAGTTTGTTAGAAACCTTTGATAGTTTGAGGGTGTGATTATCCTACTTCGGGTATCTGTACACTATTTGACATCTGAACTTAAATAATAAAGGATATAATCATCATTGTCAAAATTAGGATGTTCATAAAACTTTACTCCACCTAAATAATTCTTACACTGGAATCTTTATCTATTTTAGTATAACAAATGCAAGTTGCTTTTTTAAAGATTTTTTCAAAAAGGACTCATTTTCATACTGATGAATGACGCTAGTCCTATAACATCTAAAAAGAGGAAGTATCAGTAATTACATAATTAAAGTATTATGAGGGATTGCCTACCCTCATGGGAGACCACACCCATATTATTCAAGATATTTGCGATTGATAAGGATATTACAGTTATATTAATTCGAGGTTTTCATCAATAGATTTTTAAAAGATGTTTTTCACAACATTTGATGTACCATAGTTTTTAGTTCCCATCTTCAGCTATTGAGTGTGCCTTAGATGTTCTATTTTCATACACATATCTTCTTTCAGTTGATGATCTCGAAGTAAAATAGTTTTGCTAGTTTCACTTGATCCGAAAAGTTTTATCTTTTTTGCTGAGGTAGTTATCAGGACTCCCTTGGGAATAACCTTTGGCGGATAAGGTATTTCGTTCCATGTATATGACCATTCAACCTGAAAAAAAAATAGTTTCAAGTAATAAAATTTGCTGAATATCAGGGTTGATATGAATTATTTCGAATTAATTTGGAAGTCATTCTCAGGTTAGTTTTTTGTTGTTGGCCTTATTGCTATTTCCTCTGACATTTTTCACACGTCGTGAAACCGTTTATATTTTATTTCTACATTCACTACAAATAATAGATTATTTATGCTCCTAGAGGAAAGGGGAATCTTCAAGCAGCAAAAAACTATATCTCCTTATTAGAAAGATTCATTGGCTTTGGAGTTGTGGTGAATCAGTGATGCAATTGATGTTCCTTTCTTTTGGTATTAACATCACTTTCAATCGAGTCGGATTAGCAGGATTGGGATTCTATTTCGATTTTGTATTTTATTAAACTTTTGTCCCTCCCAAAAATCTGGTACCTTGCCTGTTGTTCTCTTTTATATCACCCATTCCAGTAATGTCGTGCCCTGCACAAGTTTTTACAGGTTCTTTACTGTACAGTCTTGGTTCACCAATTGGTTGCCCGATTATTGACTGTCTTCTGGTTTCTTGCCGCATAATCTGCACGTTAGGTGGCCGTTGAACGGCCCCATTTTATTGAGGGGATCTTCTACTGGCGCGTGTCCAGTCATGAGCCCCGTAATGATTTTCAGTTGTTCCCTGTTTAAAGTTAACAGGTCTGCTGTTTTTTTCCGGCACGAGCCTTTGATGTACTCTTTGCCGTGTCTATTTTCTGGGATGTCATTCCAGTGTTGTTTGTGTTTTTCCTGGATCCAGTCTTCTACAGACGCTCGTGCCGTGCGTTTAGGTACCCCGAGGGTCTGTCCTGGACCTGGTTCGTTTTCCGAACCTCTTCTGGCGAGTTCGTCGGCTTTTTCATTCCCTGCAAAATCCTGGTGTCCTGGGATTCAGATCAGCTTAACGCGGTTTTGTTCTGCGAGTGTTGTCAGTTACTCTTTGCAGTTCCATACCAGTTGGGACGTCACTTCCTAGCTGCTCAGAGCTTTCAGTGCCGCCTGGCTTTCTGAGAAAATGTGGATCTGGCCTCTACCACTGCTCTCCTGTTGTTTTCCTTCATACATTGAATGATTGCGTAGACCTCTGCTTGAAACACATAGGTGAGATTACCAGTGAGTAACTAAACTCGGTCCTTGGGTTTCTAGAAAACACTTATGCTCCCACACCATTCTCCATCTTAGACCCATCTATATACCAGATCTTGCCCTGTAGAATGGTGTTGAGTTCTGTGTGATTCCATCCAGTTCTGTGTGGTATAGATACCCTGCATGACTTGTCAAATGAGAATCATTTCGCCTTGTGGCCTGATCTCATGTCTAGCACGTCTCTGGTTACGATGCTAACGATACTCATGTGTCCTGTTCCAACGTTTATCTTGCCTAGTTCTCAGTCTGAAGGTACCTAGCCTTGCCTCTCCCTGTATCACCAAGTGAAGGGGAGGCAAACCCAACAGTGTCTCCATGGCTGCAGTGGGCGTTGATTTCATTGCCCCTGTAATGCCTACATAAGCAAGTCTTTGCACCTTGCCCAGTTTAGCTTTGGCACTCTTTTGCTGTGTCTTTATCCAACACACCAGGGAGACATACGTTATGGTTGGTCTTACCACCATGTTGTACAGCCAGTGTACCATTTGTGGTTTTAGCCCCCATTTCTTCACAAAAGAGCGTCTTGCCACAATTAATATGGTTTTCGTCACTGAGTAAATGTTACCATGGTGGTTTTTTGAGGGTTGGTGTTCAATCCCTCGAAGTCTGTCCATCTGGTTACCAAGTTTAGGGCCTCTTGCATACGATCCCTAACCGTGGTGTTGAATGTCCCCTGTTCTAAGACAACAAAATGTGGTCAGCGTACCTTTTTTTTTCAGGGGCCCCAGTAGTCCGTCCATGACCAGATTCCACAGGACTGGAGAAAGAACTCCCCCCTGTGGGTATCCTATGCCCGCCCGGGCCACTACAGTCTCTTCCATTAGGGTTGTATGTATCACCCTGTTTCTTAGTATTGAGTCTATCCAGGCCACGCAAGGTTACTCGATGCCTCTCCGTCTAAAAGACCTGGTGATTGAGTCAATAGAGGTGTTCTTAAAAACTCCTATATCTAGAAAGGCCGCTATTAGTACCTCTTTATTTCCCAGCGTGTTTTCCACTTTCTCTACCAGTTTGTGGAGTTCTGTTTTCTGGTTAAATCCCGTCCGGTCCCGGTGATTTGAATAGTTCGAATGAGCTTATTGCGCACTGTACTTTGTCATAGGTTACCACCTTTTTCGCTTATGTCCAACTTCCCTTGGAACCCCTTTGCAGAGCCTCCGGTCCATTCTCATTAGCAGGTGTCTGTACCATTTGAGCCCAGGAAAGTGAACCCTAAAGAGTTCCTTTATGGTTTCTTCTCCTGTAGTGGTGTACTCTCCTTGTTCATTTTTAAGGGAGTGTATTGCTTGATGTCTGGCGCACTCTTTAGTATTTTATATCTCCTCACAGCACCTCCTCCAGGAGTCTCTCTTGTTGGTGTTGCTCTTTATGTGCCTGTGATCTGAGCAACTCTCCTCTTCAGACACATGCCATTCCGTAACAAAATTACTCACATTGGTGGAGGCTATTGTTACGTCGAGTACCTCCTTTCTGTTTTTTGTAACAAAGGTTGGTTTGTTACCTGAGTTCAGTATGTCTAGTTCGTTTGCTATCACTCCCCCCCCTTTCGTTGGTGTCGCTACTGCCCCAGAAGATGTGGTAAGCATTTGCATCGCAGCCTAGCTGATTACCACCTGCAATCCTTTTTGCCTGCAGTATCATCCGAAGGGAAATGCAAGAATTACCTCCCTCGACCCATTATCTTCCCTGATCTTTACCTTCATTGCTGTCAAGTCTTTTGAACACAGGTTCATTAACGGCAGTATGTTGATATTTTTTGAAAAAGTATACAGGTCCGGGGAGTCTCAGTTGATCTGCTATATACTAGCTCTCCACTCACTTCTCCCAGACCTTTGATTTCACCCTGTTGGGTCTATGGTTTCTGAATGAGAGCCCCCTCGGAGTCCCTCATGGCCCCTGCAAGTACTGCAGCCAGCCTTACAGTGCTGGAGGTTTATCTGGACGACTCTTACCCCCTTGTTTTTTTTTTGTACAATTTCGAGCCCGTAATAAGCTCGGAACTGCATCCTCTCCAGTGCCCTGAACGACACGTCGCCTACCGAGAAAGCCAGTTGAGTTGACCTCATTTCTTCTCAGTTTTTTTTTGCGGTCCATATGGTTCCCACGAGTATGGGCTAAGGCTGCTTTCTCCGAGAGATTTCGCCCTGTTTCTCGGAGGCTCCGTTTGCGACACCGTAGAGCCCATTCGCTTCGCACCCAGTACGACCCCCGACCAGCGACGGTCACCGACAACGCGTCCCACCTTAGTGCATAAGCAAAAAAGGATCTTTGTTCACCCGTACACCACGGCAAAACGCGCCGGTGGTCGGTGGCGCGTCTTGCCGTGGTGTATGGGTGAACAAAGATCCGGGAGGCAGACTCCCGCCACCCGGAAGCGAATGCAAATGTGCTCCTTTGTTTGTGACCCCCGGTGCCATTCATCCCTCACCACGGCGCTCACAGCTTAGATTTGGATCTGAATTAGATAGGATTAAAACAATGTAATAGTGTCATGAACATTATTTTTACAGAAGCGACATCCTATTTCGACAGTAAAAATACTATTCCTGAGGGGTTTTCAAGAAAAGATTACTTTAATGAATGATCTGTTTAAATCGCATACTGGGAATGCAACTGCTATTCGCTTAAATTCAACAATGCATTCTTTCAACGGTTCCAGTGTACATATTCAGCTTCCAAAAATCGAGTTAACAAAATTGAATTGTGATTATAAGTCATATTTTGATTTATTTGATGTACATGCACTAGTTCATGACAATGCTGCACTTGGTGCAACAGAAAAACATAATTATTTGATCTCCTCATTGCATGGTGCGCCACTGTCTTCAGTTCACACCCTTTCTTCGACCACTGATTATTTTTCATGTGATACTTTGGTGATAAGGTACTCTCATTTCCATCTTAGTGTCCAAGCCTTTTGGAACGAACTAGATAATGCGTACAAGGTTAATACTGAAAATGTTATGAATCTCAGAAAACTAGGACACATTCTTAGAGAATTAAGCTACTCTGAAGGAGAGCTGGAATTATTTGCTTTTAATATAAACTAGAACATGGATCTTCAGAGATCCTAAAATACAAAGAATTGGTGAATTTTCGGAATATACATTGTTCAGCTCTTGATAATCTCAGTTAATGCATCTATGAATTTTATAATTTTGGACAGATGACACATCCAAAGAAAGGCAGAGAGAGACAATGAGATAAAATTCAATTAAAACCGTTTATTCATAAAGGGCTGAAATACAATAAAACCTGAACAAATAAAAATCTAAAAAATAGCATTAGTTGTCAGCAAGTAAGTCTTTAAGGCACAGTTGTTCCATCAAGGATAACCAAGAGATTCAGGCTAAACCAGGATTACCAATTCAGTTTCACAATAAGGGTTTTATGAGGTAAACCTAGTTCAACAATGGTTCAAGTTAACCTACCGAAATCGAGGGTTTGAGGATATAATTTGATGATTCTAACCCATTTATTGTTTGATATTTCCGTAGACATTGGGTTTTCTGAAAATTTCTGTGTCCATATTATTTTCAAACAAATCAAGTCTTTTGCAATAGTGTAGATTTAATTTTCAATGATATTGTAACCGGACGAATCGATCCTAGAACATCCGCAGATGGTATTGAATGCTTCACTTATCCGTTTTTTGAATACTACAATATCATGGTATTTTTTTGAGAATGATATAAGATTAATTTGTTGAAATTATCAGTCCTTTTTGTCTTTATATTTAGAAAGAACTCCATTTTATGTAATATTATATTTTTCTGAACAATTTCATTAGGTATTCAAAAAAAGTTTGTGCTTTGAGAAAACCATGATTTTTAGTTTGAATTTGATTCAATTTTGACGTTTCTGAACAATTTGAATAATGCTACAGGCAAAAAAATGCGTTGCTGACATACGAAAAAAAAACGGAATACACGATTAATTTTTCATTGAAAAATGCATGATGCTCTAATTCATGATTAATTAACAAACCGGGTTCACAAAATCAACGGATTAAACTCTCATTGAACAACCGGCACTAAGTAATTAACTGAAATCTTCAATTTCATAAAGGCTCATTCTGGTGAGGATTCTTTTCAATGTTTTTAAAAAATAGTTTAGTGACAGTTCTCTTATATCACAAGAAAGTAAATTGAACACCAATTATTATTTTTTGTTTAGTGTTTTGATGTAGGGCACAATGTTATGTCTGTTACGGGTATGGAAGGTGTGAACATTTGAGTGTGTCTAAGATTTCCTTAGGCAATTTCTGCAAATAGTGTCATAATGCCAAGATTCCGAAAGAGTTGTTTGCAATGTTCATCATATTTAAATTTTGCAATGTACGACAGCTTCCTGTGTAGTGTAAACACTTTTTATAAGTTTTCCATTAGTGAGTATGATTTGTTAGAGCTATGGGCTGAAGGCATGAACAGATTTTGCAAATTTGCCAAACATTGCTGTTAGGTGTTGTCTAAGAGATGGATCAAGTTGTAATCCTCAAAATTTCATTGAGTTCATTTGGAAATCATTATGGGCATTGTAATAATGTGAAAATAAACATATATCTGTTTTAGTTTTATTCAAGAGTACTCCATTATTATCAAACCAAATTTTTGTGTGTCTATGTAACATCTGCTGAAATTTTATCAATATCGGTACTTTGATCAACCTGTAGAGAGAGCGGAGTCCACTCATTTCCGTAATCATGATGGGGCTTCAGTCTTTCGAGGTGAACAACCTTCAACTTAGTCCTAGAGCTGCGCTGAATTCTGTAAACCACGTCGTTGATCCTCTTCTTCACCTCGTAAGGACCTTTCCATAATGGCGTTAATTTGGGGGATACACCTTTCTTTCGCCGTGGGTTGTAGAGTCAAACCTGGTCACCTTCTTCAAATCCTACTGAATTAGCTTTCAAATCAATGAGCTTTCATCCTGTTACTTGACAGTATCAACCTCCTCCGAGCTGTTTCGTGGATTTTCAACAGGCTGTTCCTCAGTTTATCTGCATGGTCGTGTACTTCTACCTGGGTGCTTGGTGGTCCGAACACCAAGTTACTGGGCAATCAAAGTTCCCTTCCGAAGATAATGCTAGCCGGGGTAAGCTTTTGGTTGAATCGTGGACGGCTGCTCTGTATGCCATCAGAAGAAGTGGAAGGTGTCTGTCCCAGTCTTTTTGATGTTTTTCCACTACCTTGGAAATATACTACCATACTATAATAATACTACCATAGTTCGGTTAACTCTTTCAACCATTTCATCTGACTGGGGAGTGAAGCGCCGTAGTTCTGGTCTTGTTGATACCCATCAGCTCGCAAACTTTCTTGAATAACTTCGACTCGAAATTCATTCCTCAATCGGTATTTCGAATTTTGAGAAAATGTCCACCAATGTCCTGGCTACTGTGGATGTTTACTGATATGGAATGGCATAGGCTTCCACCCATTTGCTGAATTAGTCCATGGCAATAAAGATGTATTTGTTACCATCCGTCCGTCACAGGAAAGGGTTCAGCTACATCAATGGCAATCAGTTCTAATGGTGCGCCTATGTTGATTTCAAAAAATTACACAAGTAACCCCTTCACCACACTCATTTCACACCCATATGCGAATTTCGATAACTATGTTATCATCATCAGTTGGTTAACTACACTCTTATGTTGATTTGAGATGTAATTTGTATGCTGATAATTCTAAATAAATAATAATAATAATGTTTATTCATGAATATTCAAACTGTGTGTCATATAATATTTTAATGAATATGAATAAACAGGGTAATCACCGAAGCTGTATTGGGTACAGCTTGTGCGTGATAGATGGTGTGTAGAATTTTATTCACATATAAACATATATATTGGTAGATGTTGAATGTAGTGTGTGAAGAGATAACATGAAAAGTGGACCAGTTTACTGGTTAGGTAAGGCTGGTTGATGACAGCAAAGTGGAATAAGACACATGAACCAATTCTTGAGAATAGACTGGGAGTTATAACACTATATCTAAGGTATACATATGGGACTTTATCATGTGGATAAAGATGTAATTATAAGACATAGAAAACAGATAAAACGAAACTATAAAATTGTAAAATGAAAAAGTTGAATGAATATAAAATATTAATTTAAAACATTGGAAAAGTTAAATGAAAATTAAATATACGTATAATATAAAAAAATATGAGTTACGATAATTATAAATGTAAACAAACACTTTCATTCAAAAGTATCACATAATGATTACTAGTAGTGTAATAAAGTTCTGAAAACTGTTGAGCTTAATCAGTACTTGAGAGTGAGCTAGTCCTTGTAATTTATTGTTAACTATATCGTGTATTATATATCTCTACGTATGTCGTAATCATTTTTTTATATGAGTTTTGAATGCGTTGAAGTTTTCGATGGATTTCAAGTGATCTGGTAGGATGTTATATAACTTTGAACTCAAAAATTCAATACTACGTTGCCTCACGCTTTTTTCACATTTTGGCACTAAAAAATTTCTCTGCTCCGAGTATAATGGCTATGTTCAATGTGCTAATTTTTTTTTTTTTTGCAGATGCCAATTATGATTTTGAGACAGAAGAGCTGTCTCGGGTCGAAAAGTTGACTTTCTCTATACAGTGTGTCACCTGAGTAGGTTATTTTTTTATCGTATATAATTCTAATTATCCATTTTTGTGACAATATTATTTGAATGACAGTTATTTATACCTCCCCAACCTAGGATCCCGTACAAAGTTGAGACTGTATCAGGGGAAAATAAATGGTTGTATGGTGGTATGTCCAGAATTTCTCTCAAGTATTTGAAACGTGAAAGGAAGTCTCTTAGCTTATTACAAATGTGTTTTGCTTGCAAGTCCCATCGTAGGTGCCTATCAATAATTATTCCTAGGTATTTCATCGACTTCTCTTCAGGAATTATGGTTTCACGATGAACAACAAGATTACCTAGGTTTGGTAAGTTATTTGCGTATGAAGTGAACGGGAGATATTTTGTCTTTTCTATATTAAGGGTTAGTTCTTTGATTTTTTTGAAATCCAGTTTCGCTTCAGTTTTGAGGATCTTCCAGTCTTTAGATTGATAGAATATTGCGGTGTCATCAGTGAAACTGAGAACACAACCTTCCATATCCATTGATAATAAACTATTGATGTAAAGTGTGAATAGTAGTGGCCCAAGAACAGTACCTTGTGGCACACCGTATGTGATATTTCTCATTTTGCTGATGGTACTTCTATAGATTTGTTGATGGTTTGAGAGGTAACTCTTCAATAATTTGTATGCATTTCCTCTAATCCCGTATATTTGTAGTTTTCTCAACAATTTTTGATGGCATACTGTGTCAAAGGCTTTAGAGAGGTCAACAAATACACAGGGTGAAAGTTTTTTTGAATCAATTGCTTTATATATCTTTGATGTTAATGCACAAATTGCGTCTTCAGTTGACTTTCCTTCTCTAAAGCCATACTGACTCCCTGAAATTACATCGCGTTTGTCTAGGAATTTTACAAGTCTCATTTTCAATATTTTTTCAAATATTTTAGCAACATTCAAAATCAGCGAGATTGGACGATCATTTCCGAGTTCTTTTTTATCGCCTTTTTAAAATAAAGGTTTAACAATTGCCATCTTCAATAGTTTGGGGAACAATCCTGTGTTGAAACATTTATTAATAAGAAACGTTATTGGAGCAGCGATTTGATTACATATTTCTTTCAGTTTTTCTGACCGTATGTTATCTCTTCCCGGTGATTTTTTATTTTTTAGTGTTTCGATTATTTTTATTACTTTAGATTCATCAATTGGAAAGAGATATATCGTGTTTTTACGTTATTGATTTTTTCTTCAAAATTATTGGGGATATTAATTTTTTCAGCCAAAGTTTTTCCCAAGTCACAGAAATAGTTGTTGAATTAATTTGCTATATCGTTTCTATCAGCAATCATTTCATTTTTTCGGTTTGTTATTTGTTCAATTTTTGTTTCAGTTTTTGCCTTACCACATATTTTATTGACGCATTGTCACAGGTTCTTAGAAGTGTTTTTATTTTTTTCTATTAAACCTCTAGTAATCCTTTTTTGATTTCTGTAAGAGTCTATTTGATTTATTTTTATATGCCAAAGACGCTTCTGAACCAGTTCTTCATTTGGTCCATGGTGCTCGGTCTTTCGATTGGTAGAAGGGCCCCATAATATTCCCTGGCTTTGTCCTTCAGCTTCATTTCCACGGTTCGCATTATCTGAGCCTCCGTCCAGCCATGATGGGTGCCAACGCTCTGCACCGCATTGAGAAACATTTTGGAGTATAATGTTATGTGGATTGATTTGTGACGTTTTGTATAATTTATTTTTGTGGTTGATAGATATAATTAGTCCCGCTGTAATCCATGGTTTTTTAGATTTAATCTTATTTGCTACTTTCACTAGTTTTGTGTTGTTTTCTATATGTTTGGAAAGAGTATCCATGAATGAATCGGTCATTTTGCCTACATCGTTCAATTCATACACAGAATTCCATGTTTCTGAGGCGAGATCATGTCTGAGTTTCTCGTAATTTATACATTTTTTGGATTTGTGTATAGGGTTGGTTTCAATAATAGCTAAATGACGATTTTCAAGACTGAGCAGTACTGCAATGGGATAGTGGTCGGTTATTGTAATTCAAAAACAAATGATTTGATATTCTCTGATAATTTTTCGTTACGCCTAATATGGAAATGATCTAAGCAGGTCTCACTTATTGGTCTCGTGTATTGAGTAATGTAAGAGACAAAATCAAAGGAGCTCAAAATGCTTTTGTATTCCTCGATATAATCTGTTTCCTGAAGAATATCGATATTTATGTCGCCTGTGATTATATGACTTTTTTCAATATTATTTTCAAGGTATTTCGCGAGTTCCAAATTGAACAGTTTGGGACATGTGCTCGGCGATCTATATAAAACAGTTATTTTGACTTCTCTTTCGAAGCCCAGAATAGTTAGTTCAATATAATAAGTTTATTTCAATTCAAAGAAAGTTATTGAATTTTTTAAATACATTGAATACATTACATGGAAATAAACTATAAAACAATCCCACGATGTAAACTTGTGGGATATTCATTAGATTTGTTTTAATTTAATTATAATATTTTTAACGTTTTTGTGGTATTTCTACCAGTTAGTATTGAAACATAGGATTTTATATTTTCAGTATTTCATGAAAAGTTATCCTGGGACTTTCCAAAATCAAAATTTTCAGATTTTTTTTATATGAGAAAATCGATGTGATAGTCTTTATTTTGTCGGGTACTATATCATAAACGTAAGGCAAAATGATAATGTAACTTTTTTGTCCAATTGTTTTATTTACTCTAATTTTCGCTGTTATTTCATTTTTAAACCTGCTATTAAAAATGTGATTTGTGTACATTATATTATTTTTGTTTTTGAAAAGGTAGATTAATATGTTATAGCAGTATAATTGTCTGATGTCCATCTTTTGGCTTTCTTTGAATAAAAGATCAGATGAATATTTTATATCTTTTTTGTAGATAATTTTAAGAAACCATTTTTGGAGAATTTCTAATGGTCTCAAATAATTATCATTCACACTCCCCCATCCAAGAATTCCATAGTTCAGTTGTGTTTGAATAAGTGAATAATAAAGCATTTCCAAATGAGGTATTTTTAGAAATTGTTCGAGAAACTTAAATTTCGATAACAAGCTCCTCAATTTTTTTGTTATATTATTTATTTGTAAATTCCATTTAAGATTTTTGTCAATTACTATACCTAGATATTTAATATTGTTTGTTTGCAGAATTTCGTTTACATTATCTACTTTAATTGGCCCTAAATTTGAAATTGAACATATCTGAGAAGTGAACGGGATATATTTTGTTTTTTCAAAGTTTATTGGTAATAAATTAGCATCAAACCAATTCAGATATTTTGAGAAACTTCCATTTTCTGCCTAGTAGGTTATGAGAGTATCATCAGCATAATTTTGAATGTCTCCAATGGTTTCCAAATTAAAAAGATCATTAATATATATATATATTAAACAAAAGCGGTCCTAAAATTGTTCCTTGGGGAACTCCGTATTCAAATATTTTTGGTTCACTAATATTTTTGTTGATTTCGACATGTTGAATTCTACAGTTGAGATAATTTTTGAATAATTCCAACGATTTCCCACAAAATCCTATATTTTCTAGTTTTCTGAGTAGAAGGGAATGTGAAACTGTATCAAGAAATATAATATCAACTAAAATGAAGTTTAGGTGATATTATTTTTTATGTAAACAACTATTCCATCATTTTTATTGTAGTAGCCACTATTATATATTATATCATCCTTAATATAAAATCTCAACTCTTAGGTTTCTGAAAGAGCTATTATATCGAAATCTTTTTTGAATTGATCCAGAAAAACTATGAATTCGTCAAAATTTTTTTGAATGCTTCTGTTTCATATGAAGAATACTGAGATTGTGATTTTAATTTATTGTTATTTCGTCAAAATAATGAATATTTTCCACGAATTCAGCTTTGATGGGCTCATTATTATATTCATTGATATGTCGATCCATAATTCAATAAACACATCAATATGATAACTAAATTTTATATAAAGTTAGATTGAAATTGATATTCAGTTTATAAAATTGCGTATGAAAAATTGGACAGAAGAAGATTTACTTGTTAGAGCGATGACTTCGTGTTCTCTCTTTCATTGGAACAAGTAAGGCCTTCCTATTGCCGCTTGTTTTGGGGGTAGTTCCATTAGCTGACAATTTTTTTCTCGGTTCTGCAGTACTTTTCTGGGATGGTACAATATCTTCCGTTACTTCGAGTTCGTTTCTGAATATTTGGCGTTGCTGGTGCGCTGTAAGTGTTATGCTCTTCTGAGCGCTCTTCTGAATAGCTTATTTCCTGTAGTTCTTCTACAGTGTAAGCTTTACTATTCACATATAATTTATTTCTTTTTATGTACGAATGGTCTGAAGGATTTTCTCGGGCTCTATTCAAGAATGTTTTCAGAATTTTTTGCTCATGTCTTTGTTTGAATGTAAGGTCGTGAGAAATTGCAATACCTGTACCTTTCAACTTCTTGGTTTGTTTCAATATTTCTGTCTTTTTAAGGTAAGAAATAAATTCAATCTTGACGGGGGGTTTTTCTACGTGCATCCACAAGTTTTTGATCCATAGTAGGTATTGAAGAATTCGTTTTGATTTTCATAAAACTAAGGGACAGCATATGTTTGTTGCATTGTTTTAGAAATATAATATCTGCCCTATCCTTTGACCGGGAAGTCATATCCATGAAGACTGGCTGGACGCTGTGGTGTCACAATCAAAAAATTACACAAGTAACTCCTTCACCACACTTACTCACTTCATACTATGTTATCATCATCAGTAGGTTAACTGCACAGTGTAGTTAACTGTGTAATCATCATCAGTAGTTAACCTACTGATGATGATAACATAGTTATAGAAATGCGCATATTGGCTATGTGCACGACAGTGACAAACGCCACATTTCGGGACTCGGGAATTATTTGCCAGTTAGATGACAAGCCATGTTTTCATAATTTCTATCAAAATCAAGTGAAAAACTTGAAAAAATATGAAACATTGTCCACTTAGGAAAGTAAAAGCCAATGAAGGTAACAATAGGGACAAACCATGAATAACTAGTAAATCAAAGAGCTACATCAAAAGGACTGTGATATGTGCCAACTAGCTAGGGATAAAAATACGGAAGTCATAAAAAATATCTATATGAAGAAGTAGTTAAGAGTGCCAAAGCAGAATATAACAATGACAGAATCTTAAATGCAGGTAATATAAGCAAGAAGAGTTGGAAAATTATAAATGAAAGTAGAAATATAAAAAAACTCTAGAACTAAATTTCGACAACAGAATAATCACAGATAAGGGAACAATTTGTAACAATTAATTCTTTATGAATATTGAAAATAACGTACCAAATAATGATAAGATTTATCTACCCAACAACACAAATAGAGGTTGAAGAGATCATAAAGAAAACAACAAAAACTCCAACTGCAGGTATAGATGAAATTCATGGAAACACCTTGAAAACTGTCAGTGATATCATATGTTACCCATTATCATATATAATAGGCAAATCATTTTCTACAGAAATGTATCCAAATACAATAAAAATAGTGAAGGCCTTATAAAAATAAGGGACCGTAAGATGAAGTGGGCAACTACAGAAATGTATGTCTGCAATCACATCTAGCAAAAATTATCGACTATAGCTACTATATGAGGCTAAGTCGCTTCATTGAACATCATAAACTTATCCCGGACTGTCAACACGGTTTTAGGCAACAAAGATCAACAACTATACCGCGATAAATGAACTCTGCGACTGCTTATATATAAAACTAAATAACAGACAATTTCCAATCGCTTAATTTTTGAACTAACTAGAGCATTCGACACAGTTCACCGTGGACTACTTCTTGAAAAACTCACATGAATAGGAATAAGAGGAGTTGCCAATGGGTTGCCCCATATCTTGAAAATAGAACTCAGATTGTAACATTATATTTGTCTAACTCTAATTCATGTCTATTTTATCATATATTATAGTATTCTATATATTGTGTCGATGATCCTATTACTATATACATGCTTTCAACCTATTATTAAGTATACCGAACTCCCTTTTTATACCCGTCTAGATGTTAGCATGCAGGCTATGTTTTGTTGACTAGACGATAAAGCTTTATATTTGTATAAATACCTACATGTATAAAAAATTTATGGATGAATAAAATTATATTCTTTATATATATATATATATATATATATTGTAATATAATGATAAATGTAAATATAAATTGTTTTTATATAATAAGATTGCTAATAATTTTTGCTATTCTTTGTGAGCCAGATTGATATGGTATAGATAAGTATTTTCACCCTGTATAATATTGCAATGATGTGATAATAATTGCTAGCTACGTCACTGTTCTCTCGTCACGTTGCTGCCAATTGTTATCATTTTTCTTACCACAGCTAGCACAGTTGGTACACCTCTTATCTCAGATAGCCGGTTCAAGGCAATTTAGCCACTACTTGATATGTCAAAACTCAATTTATTCAATGGTCGAATTGTTGATCATTGTAGAAAACAAACAACAAAGTATCAAAAAGCAATTATTTCCTTTATTCAGGAAGACTTAATTTTACCTGGCCTACGAGAAATAACTTATACTAATGTTAATCTACAAATATTCACGGATAATCATAAAATCAAATCATGGATAGATAGACACAACCTCACTTTTTCTTCGAGAGTGAAGTTTTCTGTTATGGTGCAAAATAAAGAGAAATAAAGTTCTTCAAATGTGAGATACGTTATTTGTGATATTGTTCATGGACCGGATGTGCACTATTAAAGTTTTTATACCTGCTGGAAATGTCGGTGTTCAGTATATGCCCTGAAACTGGATCCCTTCTCACTCCAAGCTCTATCAGGAACTCCAATACCATAAATCAGGAACCATACAGATGCAGAAATCAGCTTTGGATACTTGGATATGTTGTATAATTAAGGCAATTTTGGTTCTGTTCTTCTAATGTTGGAATTATTTCATTTTTCTTTCTCCCAAAATGTTGCGTGGCATCCCTTGTGAATTTATTTTCGATCTCCTTTTGGCTTTGTTTGTTGTCACCTAGATACGAATTTTCCTTCCTCTTTTTTCATTTGAATTTTTGAATTCGCGCACCAAATTGTCACATTTCACTGTTTGGGTTCATCTTATATAATTTATATATACAACTATTTTTCTATTCTTATTACTATTTACAAATTTCAATAATAATTGCTTATGACATCACCCCGTTGTTATTCTCTCACAATTTCCAATTTCCATATGACCATCTATTCCTGATTGGCTATTGTCATCAAGAAGTTTGCTGTTCTACCATTGGCTACCTTTAGTTATCTACAATTTCATATACTGTATGTTTCAAATTTATAAATGTGTTGATCACTTTTTATTCATGAAAATTTTGTAAATCTAGACTTTTTGTTGTCTTTTTACCAATTATGGGTTATAATCATTATGACAGTGTATGAAATTGATTGTGTTATAGTATTTTGACATTTTTATCTATCCATATTATACATAGGCTTACAAATAAATAGAACTTCCAAAATTATGTCAAAACAATCTCTTGAAACTAATAACTATTTAGTAATTATTCTTTTTTGTGGGTTTTTTCCTTTTAAAACTTATAACTGGCATAACATGACATAACAATATATATATATATATATATGTGTGTGTGTGTGTGTGTGAGTTGGTTTTTGTAGGCATGCGAGGACATTCGTCCGTAGCAGCAATAAGGTAGCGAGGACATTTTTGCATACAAGGACCCACACCAAGTCCTCGCATAATTCTGACTTCATTATCGTATTCTACGGGTAATTTCCTCTCCGAACGTAACCCAATTCTGTCATTTCATGTGAGGACCTCTGACACACAAAGTGTGTGTTTGTTGTAGCCAATCAAATTCAAGAATTCAAAAACGAACACTCGCAATGCCTGCCGATAGCGTTGAGAGGACACTATATCTGATGAAGATGTTTGATAAATTTGAGGTATTTATGAAGTTCTGTAACTGGTCATGCTTTCCTTGACCCATGCGTGAAAATTTCCATGAGAAAGGAGAATAATCAAAGTGTGGAAGGCTCACTTTTCACTTTATATTTTGAGAATTCATGTTGTACAGGAAATTGCACTAAACATATGTTATCGTTAGGCGAGTAAAAAAAAATCCATGTTTGTCGGTCGTACAATATACTTTTTCTACGACCACAATTATAATTCACCTCAAGAATTACACTTCCAGAGCGAATAAATGTAATATCACACATTTTTCTTTATTCATTTCGAGAAAAAGAAAAATCTTCTCGGAGGTAAAAAATAGTTTCGGTTAAATAATTAAAAAAAGTTGCTTTTCCCAGGGGTCAAAGAAATGGTTTGCCGAAATGCAAAATATCCTAAAGTGTTTTCGAATTGATGGGAACATTGAAAATATTTTTATATTGTTTATTTTTCGGAAAAGCTATGTATTTTCTACAATTGTTTTCTGTGTCAGATTCCTTTCAAAAAATGTTGGTTCATTGATGGATATCATTAACCTTTCATTTGTAGAATCAAAACTACAAATCACTTCTACTCACATAAGAAAATTTTGGTACTCTATATTGACCCTTTATCAGTATTCATAGGAAATTTTGTCATTCATGTTCAGATTCGATTGGATAATCGTTTTGGTGCCGTATTTGATTGTAATTTTTTTAAATATGATGAAATATTCCATATTATCAAAATAGTCTGATCAACATGTGCCTTTTTTTCGAATTCGAATTCAAGTGTCATTCGATTCGTAAATGCATCTAGAAAACTTTTTGAAAAAATTGAAGTCGCGCTCGAAAAAATTGCAAAATATATGAGTTCCTTAAAGAACAGGAACTTTCCTACAAAAAAGTCCTGCTTCCCGAAATTGTACCAACAATATTTATAATTTTAATTGAGAGGTGAAAATTGGGCTAAAAACGGGTGATGTGGCTTCCGCACGCACCGCGCAATTCGTTCACTTAAACAAAAAAATGTAACCCATTAAATATGAATATTAAGGAACAATAAAAACCACCAAACCACTTCTTGGATCTATTCCCTGAAGGCTTTAAAAAGGATCCCCGTTGGAAAATTCAAAAAACAAAAATGATTTTCCACTTTTTTGAAGGCATCAAAAATGGGAAGTTCAAACAAAGTTATAATTTTCTTGAAATATCCCGTTTATTTCATTTTCTTATTGTAAAAAACTACATGAAATTATTTTTTTTAATCCAATTGTTTGAATAATTGTTATGAAAAATGATTGCTTATGAGAAACTTTAAATTATTTTTGGAAATCTAGTCATTGATAAAATGATTAAAAAAAAAAAAAAGTTGTAGTATTGAACACATTTTTTTTGCTGCCAAATAATAATATTGAGGAACCGATATTTCTTCAAAAATCTTAATTTCTATTGCTCTTTCATATTCTGGAAAGAAATTTAAGTTTTTATTTGTTTATTCAATAAAAAATTTGTTATAAACAAATGGATTTCCGTGCAATATTTTTTTCACATAAAAAAAAACAACTTTGTATGCTTTTGTGATGAAAAACTTGTTTTTCTCTCTTTTATATAATTTTAAATATTTTCGTGTTCATAAGCTTGTCGTCCTTCAGTTTTTTATTATTGTAATTAAAATTATTTTTTATCTGAACAAATGAAAAATAAACCATTTTTTTCCCAGAATATGGAAGAGCAATAGAAATAATGATTTTCCTAAGAAGAACGGTTCAATTAATATTAATATGTGGCAGCAAAAAAAAATGTTAAACAAAAAAGTTTTTTAAGCAATGAAGTTTTTTTAAAGAAAATTTTTTTTTAAATCATTATGTTCATCAATTATTAGATCCCTAGGAAAAAAATATCTCTTAATAAATGCATTTGTTTATAACAATTATTCAAACAATGGGAGTAAAAAATTAGACAAAATTATTTACATGTCTGTAGTTTCTAGCAATAAGAAAATTCACAGAAAAATCTTTCTATCAATATTCAATTGAGAATGTTTCCCTTTTCAACATGAATACCCCACAAGAGGTTATCTTGACGGTGGAAGATAGTGACTAAAGTTTATCTTTCAGTCGCAGATGATTCCTCATCTGATTTTATGAACATCCTGTTTATATTTTCAACAAATCAATGAAATAATCGTTAATAAAAAAGGGAAAAATATTTTTTTTTGAATTTTTCTAACAGGGATATTTTTTTAAAGCCCTTAAATAGAGCCAAAAAGTGGAAAAAATGTCAGGTTTTTAGTTTGAAAATTATCAGGGTTTTTATGTTAATTTCCCACTTGTGGAAATAAATTAGTTAACAAAAGCAGAACTAATAGAAAAAATGTGGAAAATCTGAATTTTTCTGTTCCTACATATTCATATTCAATGGGTTGAAAATATATGTTGTGGTTTAACTGAACGAATCGTGTGGTGCACGCGGAAAACCACCCGTTTTTTGCCATAATTTCACCTCTCAATTAAAATTATAAATATTGGTGGTAGAATTCCGGGAGGCTGGATTTTTATTTTTTTTTGAAAATGTCCTCTTTGAAGATCTTTTCGACGATTTCAGATATCTGCAACAGTTTTTGAGATATTTGCGAAAAATGAAACTACCTTTTTTTTACTAAATTGTTTATAATTTTTGCAAATTTTAAGCGGTACTTCAATTTTTTCAAAAAGTTTCTAGATGCAATTACAAACCGAATGACACCTTGATCATAATTTTCAGTGAAGGCGAACTAGAATTCGAAAAGAAGGCCCACGTTGAATAGAAAAATTATTCAAACATGTTTCAATAATGATTCTGGATCAGTGTTTCATTGGCCCATCAAATGAGAAAATTCTATAAGATTCAAGCAACTTTTATATTTCGGTGATTCTCAACACGAAATACTTTTTTCATTCTAGAAATCGTAAGAGAACAGCCGCTAAAGATCTTGCGGAAAATTCAGCCAATTGTGAAAGTATTTGTACATCCCCCAAGTGTCCTCCAGTTCTAAAAAATTCGTTCGAATGCAGACCACTATAAATACCAGTATAACATCATCGCAATTACTAATAAATGAAACCCCAGAAATTTCTTTATTGAGTGAAATTGACAATTCATTCATGAAAAAGTATGGGATGGAAAATATAAGTAGTTTATCCACTAATAATTTAATTGTTGGACTGGAAAACATTTCACCAAGCGCTTTCTCATCTCCAAAAGAAGTTCCTAATGGCCAAGAGAATGAAAATTTCAATCATAGGGATTCCAGATCATCCAGGAATCTTTTTGATGTTGATTATTCACTGGCTAGGACATCTCCTTTAGAAGATATTACAAACAATATCGAACACTCCGAGGAAAAGAAACAATCCACTGAAAGTTTTTCGGAGGAAGAACCCTTTGTTGATTCGGGCTCCGAGTATCGACCAAGTACTAGTATCAGTGAGGATACAGATGGTGATTCATTCGGATAAACGTATGTGATTCAAGTGCAAGAAAAACACTGTGAACTACAGGAAATTGCAGCTGATATGAATGCCCAGATGTTCGATTTTAAAACACCTCAAACATTTCTCAAGCCTTGTAACTTCGTAGTTCAAATATCCAATGAAGATTATATAGGAAAGGAAGCAGAAATTAGTTGCAACGGAGATGTTTCGCAAACAGCCAATCAACCCGCGTCTTTTAATATGAATCAGCTGGACCAATTAGATTCTTCATTACCATCCACTAGCAAATGTTCAGGTCATGATGTTTATTTGGCAACCGTGTTTAATTCAAAGAATAATAGAAAATGGGACAAAAAATACTTCTGTATATATTGTAAAAAAAATATATCGAAATTACCTCGGCATTTGTATACTAATCATGAAAAAGAACCCGAAGTTATTAAAATATTGAGTTTACCTCCAAAATGTAGAGAGAGAATGGATTTGATATCAGAAATTCAAAGCCGTGGTATTTTTTTCTATAATACCATCACGATTAAGAGTGGGAATGGTATTATTATGCCGAAAAGGAGACCCAACCCTGGCTCAGAACAATCGGTTTCAAAATATATACCGTGTCCTTCTTGTTTTCAGTTAATAACAAAGTCTTATTTATCGAAACACAGAAATAACTGTGTCTTCAGTCAAGATAGTAAAGGCACACATGTTCGTGCTCAAGGAATGTTATTGTTGCCAGTTGGATCGCAAATATCTTCGAAATTCAAAGAAACAATCCTTTCAAAAATAGTGGGCGATGATGATTTCTCTGTGATCAGAAAAGATGTTCTCATTCTTACATATGGAGAATCGGAGTTCCACGAGAATCGACATTATCAGCGACAATATCAGCGATCGAATTCGGGAGTTGGGAAGACTTTTAATAGCCGCGAAAAAAATTGATCCAAGTGTCAATAGACTCTCACAGTTGATCAATGCCAATAAATATCAACTCATCAAAAATAGTTAAAATTGATTGCTGGTTTCGATGAGACGACAAGTAAATTCAAATCCCCCTCGCTCGCGATAAAAATAGGAATCACTTGAAGAAATGTGCATCAATATTGAGAGGAGATTATATGGAGGATGATGATCTGCGTGAACTAATTCCACAAATTGATGATTTTGGGAGTTTTAGAGGCTAAATGGACACGAGAACTCAATTGCCATGCCCACCGGACTCTCACAGAGAGAAAGTGGAATGCTCCAAAGCGTTTACCTTTGGCAAAAGACATTCAAATTCTGCATGCATTTCTCAAATCTAGAAATGATGATTTACATAATCAACTTAACTCAGTGGCCGATAAATATGGATTCCAAGAACTGGCTGAGATAACTTTGGTTCGAACGCTTATTTTGAACAGAAGACGTGTTGGTGAAATTCAGTATATGCTTCTCAGTGACTTCATCAAACCAAAAAGTGCTGATCCGAATAGTGATGTTTTCCAAGTATTAAGCTCTGCTGAACAGGAACTCAGTAAGTTGTTGAAGAGACTTGTTATCAAGGGTAAGAAAGGGCGGGGCGTTCCAGTTCTTCTAACAGAAGACTTACAGTCCAGTCTCGATTTGCTGATAGAACTTAGAGATAGTTGTGAAATAAATTCAGATAATCCATATTTATTTCCTGCACGTACCACAGCCGGACATTTTCGAGCTCATGTTCTCCTCAAAAAATATGCGAATCTTGCTGGATGTTAATTTGTTGACCCAATAACATCTACGCGATTGAGAAAACATATAGCTACTATGACCCAGCTCCTAAATTTGAAAGATCATGAGCTTGATTCTCTCGCAAAGTTTATGGGCAACGATATTCGCGTCCACAGAGAGTACTACAGGCTTTCTGATGAAACAACTCAGTTGGCGAAAATTAGTAAACTGCTCATCAGTTTGGACAAAGGAGATTTCAACAGATTAAAGGGAAAAATCTCGACGAAATAGATATCGATGACTTCGTGCAAGATAGGGATGAATCAGAATCTGATTCCGATGAGGAAGACAGTCATCAAGAAATGGTGGTAGTACCCGAAAACAACGACCCTGCATCTAACATATCTGATGTGAATCCTCCAACTGAGAAGACATCTATTATGTCACTTCCCAATGAACGAACGATACAAAATATGAAACCTTCCACGTCACATAAAAACGGTCGTGAAATAAAGAAAATTATTAATGGTGCCCAACCAAGGGAAAAAAAAAAGGTTTAAAAAAAGAAATATTTCAGAGTTATTTATCCAGAAAATACTTCCTGGAAAGAAAGAAATATAATTATTCATAGCTAAAAACAGTGATGTCCTAATAAATCGGCAATGGAGAAATGTTAAAGATTTCTTGTATAATATTTTGAAAAGAATCAAGTTGAATCCACAATTAAAAAAAAATGTATCTTGACACCCACGTTTGGCCGAAGTCAAATTTACTGGCTTGTAGTAAACATCTTTTCCGATGAAAAAACCATTTTGACTACCACTTATTTTTTAGTTATACCAAAGATTTGTATTTGTAAAAATAGTTAAGTTAAGTTAAGTTAAGAGATAATTATTTAAGTTCTTTTGGTTAATGTATATTACCAAACATTTGTTTTGGGAAGATATTAATTTTCCATATGGAACGAGGATATTATTTATTTTTTTAGTATTTTTTATCTTGGAGTGGCAAGGAATATGTTTCCACGTCTCTCGTTAATGAATCCAGAAGAAATCATTAAGATTTTAATATGTGTAGAAATCTCTAGTGGCTTGTGCCAACTTCATTTTGACTATTACTGTATATTTTCAGAATAAATTTATAATTTTCATTATCATGGTGTCTTCTTCCTTTTGAAAGTATATTTATTTTTAATAATGGACCTTGCATGAACGAATACAGGTACCGGATTATTCACTATAAATTACCCACCCCTTATCGTTATTATTGCCAATAGAAAAAAAAAAATTAATGTAACAGTTTCGTGGTTATGACTGAATTTTAATAAAATGCTATTAAAAATACAGTGGCATGCAGATTTCAGGGGAAAATAATTTTAAATGGGATACTCTGTATATTACTGAATTTTTGGAATTATCTTTTTTCCTGATTTTAAAAATATAACATATGTTACCCATATCTTATACCGTTTTTGAGTTGTTAAACTTCCAACAACTTAGTTGAATTATTTGTTACTGTGAATATATATCCTATGTGAGTTAACATTTTTAAAGTAGCTATGAAGACATTATGTTTTTTTAGTGATATTTCTTTAATGGTAATTATGAAAATGGTTAACAGTGAGGAAGAAAAAGTTCAAGTATTTATACAAAAATAGATAACAAAGATTTATTTAGGATATTTGAATAACATGATAACTCATAAAATATGTTCAATGTGTCCACCATTATTATCAATGCATAATTGATAACGTCTTCTTATATTTATGAGTGCATTGGTAATTGCTTCATTATTTATTCTCTATTTCAAGTCGAATCGTGTCTTTAATGAGTTGAATCTTATCAATATTATTATCATTATTAATGTCTTTTAGAAATCCCCAAAAAAATTAATCCATAGGGATCAAATCTGGACTTTAGGTGGCCATATAGTACTTTCATTATTTCCTATCCATATTGGGAATACATTATTCAAATGTTTTTGAACGGGTAGGGCACTAGGCGGGGTTGCCCCATCTTGCATCCAAATCATACTGGTAAGCTCGGCTTCCTAAAAATTCCTTGCTATGTAACTCCTGTTAATATATAATCATAAAATGTAGGGCCAACAATTTTACTTCTAAAAATTCTGCAACCAACAATTTTACTTCCTGTTTTCTCTATTTGTTTTACCAATATTTTTCGGTTGTCCTTTTTTTCCCACGACCTTCGATTTTCCTATTGAAAACGCCTGCTGTAGAAAAGTAAAATCTTTTAGTTAAATAATCGGGATCTTCATTCAAACTTTGAATCATCAGTTGGCAAAATTCCAGCCTTTTCCTCTTATGAGTCTCTGTTGAAACTTGAACGGGTAAAATTGTATATGGTTTGTAGTTGTTCTTTTTCAAAGTACGTTGGATTTTGAAAAAAACTTTCACCTAATTGATCGTCTACATTTTTCAAACTACAATCAAATTTTAAAAACAAAACAATTGAGAAGTGAAACATTTTCAACTGAATATAGAATGGAAATATTTTTCTGTGAATTGAAAAAATCCAGGATAAAAATTAAGTAATTTTTTGTGAATGTCTAACAGAAAACAACTACTTCCCCGGGTAAAGCCACGCTAGACATTGAACTACATCTGATGATTCCGCATCTGATTTTATGAACATCCTGTTCATATTTTCAAACAAATCAAAAAATACAATGTTTCAAAAAAGTCTATTTGCGAATTAATATGGATAGGCTTATCTTCGGAATGAAGCAATATATCTAGCTGTTCTTCCTCGTTTTCTTGTTAGGTATATACAAAACAACAAAAATAAACGTGCAGCAAAACATGCATATAGGGTTTTGTATCCGAATCATCCAACACCGTCAGAAAATACATTCAAAAATATTGCCCAAAAGCTGAATAATACCTTTAGTTCAGTAGAAAGAGGCGTGTATTTTTCTACTGAAACTGGAGGTCTGATTTACCTTTCGGTAAATATTTTTAATGTATTTTCTGAGGGTGTTGAACGATTTGGATAAAACACCCTATCTGCACATTTTGCTGCACGTTTATTTTTGTTGTTTTGTATATAACAAGAATATATGTGAACGTTTTCTTCCTCACTGTAAACCATTTCGATTATTCCATTGGAGAAATGTCACTAATAGTTATTTATGCAACAAGTGCAAAAAGTAAGTGTTTATTACACTCGACGTGCAATAAACACTTTTTGCACGAGTTGCATACAATATTTTTTCTACGTTCATGCAAGAATCAAAAAATGTTTTATTTAGGTGGCACTAAGTGTGGGAAAATAAAGAGCGTAATTTGATAGCAAAATATTTAATAATTACAAAAAGGAAGAAAGCCAAGTGAAGTGAAATGAATGAATAGAAATGAGAAACTCAAGTCGTCTTCACAAAAATTCAATATAAATTGAAAAAGGTGTTTTATGGTGGACCACAGGTGAAAAACAACTACTTTCCTAGCAAATACCACGCAGAACGTTGAATGATATCCACCTGAAAATCCATGCAAACTTCCATATAAATGGAAAAAGAATGCAAATATTTCTTTCTGAAAAGCTCGATTGTGTTTAATTTATGTCGTGTATGCCTAACAATCCGCATACCGGTTTCAGGCTTTTGGCTCTCATCCGTACGGAGTAGTCACCAGCCAAAGGTCCAAAGAGCTCTGGCTGAAGCGAGACACAACATAAACCATATCGCCGTCGAGCTTATAACATCTATAGGTACGCCGGAAAAGAAAACTTTAACCGGCGGTACCTAGTGACAGAAAGAAACACTCCATACATTTCTCCTACCTCGATAGGATTCTAAATAAAAGATTCCTTCTCGGTAGAAGCGGCAGTTGCTCGACCAGCTATATGTTTCAAAAAGGAAGAAAGCCAAGTGAAGTGAAATGAATGAATAGAAATGAGAAACTCAAAGTCGTCTTCACAAAAATTCAATATAAATTGAAAAAGGTGTTTTATGGTGGACCACAGGTGAAAAACAACTACTTTCCTAGCAAATACCACGCAGAACGTTGAATGATATTCACCTGAAAATCCATGCAAACTTCCATATAAATGGAAAAAGAATGCAAATGTTTCTTTCTGATAAGCTCGATTGTGTTTAATTTATGTCGTGTATGCCTAACAATCCGCATACCGGTTTCAGGCTTTTGGCCCTCATCAGTACGGAGTAGTCACCAGCCAGAGGTCCAAAGAGCTCTGGCTGAAGCGAGACACAACATAAACCATATCGCCGTCGAGCTTATAACATCTATAGGTACGCCGGAAAAGAAAACTTTAACCGGCGGTACCTAGTGACAGAAAGAAACACTCCATACATTTCTCCTACCTCGATAGGATTCTAAATAAAAGATTCCTTCTCGGTAGAAGCGGCAGTTGCTCGACCAGCTATATGTTTCGAAAAGGAAGAAAGCCAAGTGAAGTGAAATGAATGAATAGAAATGAGAAACTCAAAGTCGTCTTCACAAAAATTCAATATAAATTGAAAGAGGTGTTTTATGGTGGACCACAGGTGAAAAACAACTACTTTCCTAGCAAATACCACGCAGAACGTTGAATGATATTCACCTGAAAATCCATGCAAACTTCCATATAAATGGAAAAAGAATGCAAATATTTCTTTCTGATAAGCTCGATTGTGTTTAATTTATGTCGTGTACGCCTAACAATCCGCATATCGGTTTCAGGCTTTTGGCCCTCATCAGTATGGAGTAGTCACCAGCCAGAGGTCCAAAGAGCTCTGGCTGAAGCGAGACACAACATAAACCATATCGCCGTCGAGCTTATAACATCTATAGGTACGCCGGAAAAGAAAACTTTAACCGGCGGTACCTAGTGACAGAAAGAAACACTCCATACATTTCTCCTACCTCGATAGGATTCTAGATAAAAGATTACTTCTCGGTAGAAGCGGCAGTTGCTCGACCAGCTATATGTTTCAAAAAGGAAGAAAGCCAAGTGAAGTGAAATGAATGAATAGAAATGAGAAACTCAAAGTCGTCTTCACAAAAATTCAATATAAATTGAAAAAGGTGTTTCATGGTGGACCACAGGTGGAAAACAACTACTTTCCTAGCAAATACCACGCAGAACGTTGAATGATATTCACCTGAAAATCCATGCAAACTTCCATATAAATGGAAAGAATGCAAATGTTTTTTCTGATAAGCTCGATTGTGTTTAATTTATTGTATGCCTAACAATCCGATACCGGTTTCAGGCTTTTGGCCCTCATCAGTACGAGTAGTCACCAGCCAGAGGTCCAAAGAGCTCTGGCTGAAGCGAGACAAACATAAACCATATCCCGTCGAGTTATACATCTATAGTACGCCGGAAAGAAACTTTAACCGGCGGTACCTAGTGACAGAAAGAAACACTCCATACATTTCTCCTACTCGATAGATTCTAATAAAGATTCCTTCTCGGTAGAGCGGCAGTTGCTCGACCAGCTATATGTTTCAAAAAGGAAGAAAGCCAAGTGAAGTGAAATGAATGAATAGAAATGAGAAAGTCAAAGTCGTCTTCACAAAAATTCAATATAAATTGAAAAAGGTGTTTTATGGTGAAACACAATCGAGCTTATCAGAAAGAAACATTTGCATTCTTTTCCATTTATATGGAAGTTTGCATGGATTTTCAGGTGAATATCATTCAACGTTCTGCGTGGTATTTGCTAGGAAAGTAGTTGTTTTTCACCTGTGGTCCACCATAAAACACCTTTTTCAATTTATATTGAATTTTTGTGAAGACGACTTTGAGTTTCTCATTTCTATTCATTTATTTCACATATAGCTGGTCGAGCAACTGCCGCTTCTACCGAGAAGGAATCTTTTATTTAGAATCCTATCGAGGTAGGAGAAATGTATGGAGTGTTTCTTTCTGTCACTAGGTACCGCCGGTTAAAGTTTTCTTTTCCGGCGTACCTATAGATGTTATAAGCTCGACGGCGATATGGTTTATGTGCTTCAGCCAGAGCTCTTTGGACCTTTGGCTGGTGACTACTCTGTACTGATGAGGGCCAAAAGCCTGAAACCGGTATGGGGATTGTTAGGCGTACACGACATAATTTAAACACAATCGAGCTTATCAGAAAGAAACATTTGCATTCTTTTTCCATATATATGAAAGTTTGCATGGATTTTCAGGTGAATATCATTCAACGTTCTGCGTGGTATTTGCTAGGAAAGTAGTTGTTTTTCAGCTGTGGCCCACCATAAAACACCTTCTCCAACTTATATTGAATTTTTGTGAAGACGACTTTGAGTTTCTCATTTCTATTCATTTAATAATTAATTAGCCCTATCGATTTGCATTGAGAAAGTTAGGAACAAATACCTCCATGTTAGGAACAATTTAACTCAAACTTTATTTTTGATAAATTGTATTTTCTAGTAATTCCGTAGTCCAGAATGCAATAAATATGATTGAAAATAATATAAAATATGCAAATGTTTAAAATGTAATACAATATTACAGAAAATGAATTGAAAATGGCGTCGATTTGAGAGTTTATGTTTGTCATGACTGTAGTAGAATGACAGATGAGTGCAATTTACACATATCATGGCTCTTTATTCCACCAAAAATGATGAGAAAATTATATACATATCTAAAACTACTTATAAAATATATAAAAACCCTTTATTAGCAGAAGCTCTTCACATTTCACTAAGACTAATTCTCATACTATTCTAATACTAACACAAGAAAAAAATAATATACATATCTAAAACTACTTATAAAAAAGATAACACATCCTAGTTTTCAACCATGAACTATAGTTCTAACATATTTAGAGCATTCATTTTTGAATACATTTACTGATGATATTTTTTTTAATTCACTTGGTAGATTATTAAACAGTATCAATCCTTTGCTGAATAATATTTCAGGTTTTATGTTTGGGTTAATGTAAAAATCATTAATGTTTCGTCTACGTGTATTATATTCATGTATATTTCTTATGTATGTTAATTGATCTGAAAGATAGTTTGGTAACATGTTATTTTTTAGTTTGAAGATGAACACTAACATATTATAGTTTATTCTTTGTCTAATTGACATCAGTGACAGGGTATCTAACATTTCCTTAATAGGTGTTCGCTTACTACAATTTAATATTGCTCTCATGGCCCTATTTTGTAGTTTTTGAAAGGTATTCAGTTGTTCATTATTAAGGAAAAATAAGATGGTACTACAATAATCAAAATGAGGTGCAATGACAGATTTATATATGGTGAATTTGGAGAATTCAGAGACTTTATTATTCAGCCTATAGAGGTAATATATTTTTTTGGCTACTTTCTTTTTAATATAGTTTACATTGGCATTCATGTTCAACTCCTGATCCAATATAACTCCTAGATATTTGTATTCTTTAACATGTTCAATTTTTTCCTTATTCATATGTATACACAAGTTGCTATTTTGATTTAGCTGCTTGACTTGCATTCTATTACCTAATAACATGAACTTACTTTTTTTCAAATTGTTGTCACTGTTGTCACGTAGCCAAGTATCCAATCTTAAGAGATCAGAGTTTATGTTATGCTCTATATCTTCAGGTGTTCCGAGTAATATAATATAGTGTCATCAGCAAAAGTTTTATGTTGCACTTCTTTACATGTGCTGCTATGTCATTTATAAATAGGACAAACAATATTGGACCAAGAATTGTGCCCTGTGGAACCCCATTGTTTATTTCGTTTTTTTCCGAATATTCATCATTATATCTAACAACTTGTTTCCTTTCCTTCAAAAAACTAGTGAACCATTTCAACACATTACCGGAGAGACCATATCTTTCTAGTTTTAATAACAACAAGTCCACATTGATTGTTTCAAAAGCTCTTTGAAAGTCCAAAAACACCACACCTATCAGTTTTTTAATAGAAACATCAATTTTCCACGATGATATTAATAATTGTAATGCAGTTTCGCATGAGTGTGATTGTCTAAAACCTGACTGTTGTGTGATTAGTATCTTATTGTTATTAATATATATTAATAATTGTTCCTTAACTGCCATTTCTACTATTTTTTCATACACTGGCAATGTATTAATTGGCCTAAATTCTGAACATATCACAGTGTTATTAATTTTCTGAATAGGAATGACTGTAGATGTCTTCCAGTCATTTGCAAATATCCCTTTACTCAAAGATAAATTTACAACATCCAAGAACCAATTTGCAACTACTTCCATAGCTATTTTAATTATATTTAAATTTATACCATCTCTATCTGATGTATTCTTTTTTAATGATAACAAAATACGTTTCAGGTCGGCCATTGTTAAGGGCACAAATTCAATGAAATTTGGCAGAATTTCTGTGATAAAACTTATAGTATAACAAGTGTCATTTATCGGTTTTATTTTTTGTATAATTTCATTTATACTTTGAACAAAGTATGTATTGAATGCATTTGCAATATCTGCACAATTTTCTTCAACCTTCAATTCAAATTGAATAGATGAAGGATTTTGAAGTTTTTTCCCATCAAGCAATTCTTTTAAGGATTTCCATAAAGCCTTGTATCACTTTTATTCTCATCAATCTGTTGATCATAATAATTTCTTGTTTCCTGTAACTTCGTTTCTTACCCTTCTATATTCACTCCAATCAATTTCTGTCTTTGTAAATTTAGCTTGCCTGTATAGTCTATCTCTATATTTCAATTTTTCCATTAAGTCTTCTGTAAACCAAACATTCAATTTGAAATTATTGAATATTTTAAATTGTTTCCATGGGCAAAATATATTTAATTTTTTAACTAGAATTACTATCAACTTTCTTGACAAATCGTGAATGTTTGTGTTATTTGCATCCCAGTTCGAATCAATTAATGATATTTGAAAATTAGTTTCATCAAAATATTTGAAATCTCTTTTTATTATAGTATTTTGTTTTACTTTTGATTTATCTATTTTGTTATTCAATGAAATGAGAATATTTGAATGATCCGATATTTTTGCAACATCTGTTACTTGATGTTGTATGTTAACATCATTTGTCACTAAATAATCAATCACGGTGGCAGAATTTTTTGTTACTCGTGTATCCTGTTTCACTAATTGCTCGAGCCCCAGGTACAAGAAGAGTTCTTTGATTTTGCGACTATATATTTCATCTGATTTGAAATAAATATTGAAATCCCCTACAATTATCAGATAATACTTCTGACATATCAGTTCCTCCAATCTATCTTTCATAAACTCAATAAAATCATTATGAGATGCATTTGGCGAATGATAGATACAGCATATAATATACCAATCACAACTTACTTTGACTTTTATCGCTGCTATCCACATATTCATATTAATTTTGTCTATTAATATTTGTTCAAATTTTAATCCATTTTTTATATATATAGCAACCCCACCTGTATGTCTACTAGATGAGTTACATAATACTGATTTATAATTTTGAATTTGTATTTCGTGCTGCAAAATATCATATGTAACATGAGTTTCAGATAAACAGATAATCCATGGTTGATGGCAGTGGATTCCATACATGATATTGTTGTAATTACTTAAAATACTTTGACAATTTGCATACATAATGTGACAGACAAAATTGTTAGCATTCAGTTGGTTATTTTGTCTAAAAAATAATTTACTAGTACACCTCTTGGCCATACATTTGCTCTCAGAATTTGTTTATGTAAGTAGAAAGGAACACCTATCTTGAAGAAGAAGAACTTTATTTCCAAATAGGCAAGCCTAATATAAACGTAATTAATATACTTTATCTACACATGTAAGAACTAACTGTGTGACTATTGGACAAACTCAATATTTCACAAGTGAAAGGTACATTTTTATCAACTTTTTTCAATATATTCATGATATCACTTATACTTGTATCAACTTCAAAACCTGTAGCAAAAATGTATGTTTGTTTATTTACTGTTTTGATACTGTTACTTTCATCGGTTCCTTAAACAGGTCCATATTTTCTGGTGTACCTGGATTTTCTTTCTTCTCTTCCATTGTAGTATGTTGTTTTCGGTGTCCTATCTGCATTCTTATAATTGTTTTCACTTTGATTAGTTTTAGCAGACTCTAATCGTTTACTGCCTTCTGTTTGCAAATTTATTATATCCTGCATTTTATTTTCATATTCCTCTACCAATTTCGACTGTTGTTTTTTTAAATAATCTTTTGACGAAGCAGATGATAACCCTGGTTCCATTGTTGTAACGGTTGTTCTATTACTTCTGCTAGGTGTGCTTTTCAGGGTTTTATCATAATCCTGCTCTTCTTCCCTACATGTTTCTGATATATGTTGCTTTTTTTTTAGCAAAATGATCTCATTTTCTAAAGCATCTATTTTACCAAGTTGTCTATTCAATGTCATAACTGTTTTTTCCAATAATATTTTTCTTTTGTTTCTTTTTTTTTTTTCAATTTTATTTAACATAGCTTCCATGTCTTTTTTAACCACATTTGTACAGTGTGTATTTAAAGCTGTCTGCAGTTTCATTTCATCTAAACCACAAGATGTTTTTCCCTGATGTTTAATTTCTTCATAACATTTATTTATTTCAACATGTGATTGTTTAACGGTGTTCATCAGTATGTTGATAGTCTCCATAATCTGTGAATGTTTATGGTCCAATTTATACTCCACTTCTGCAATTGTGCTGTCCATGGGTTTATCACTAGTAAAGTAATTTTTTATGATCGGCATCATAATCTCCACACACTCTTTACACCAAAAAATTATGGCTGGACTCCTTTTTTTTAGTGACACAGTGCGAATTTCAGTGGAATTTATGTTGGCACATTCTTTGCAAAGTTTATTGTAACACTTATCACAACTTGCTAAAGGTTCCTCTTTGGTCTCCTGCTTTCCACATTTACTACATTTATTCATTTTGTAGCTTAATCACCCTGTATTTGTGAGGAGAATCCACAATTCAGGTAAAAAAGATAATAGAACAAACAATACTAATGACCTTTGATAAGATTGGAAGAAAACATTCAAGTCACTTTATCAGTTTCTTCGAGTACACAAAGAAAAAAGGGTATCCACTCTTTTTTTACTTTGCAGTTGCTGCTACACAAATCGTTTATTATTGATTTGTCAGTGTTTCTTATGTATGATAACAGTAACAGTTCTATCAAACTGTGGCAAATCTCTCACTCAACACAATGGTACTTGTTTTAATATTTTTGTTTGAATTTTTCCAACACAATTTTCACTTATTTTAGAGAGCACAGTTATACGTCTGCATTGACTAACTCATGAGATTAAAATCTGTATCCATATGATTATCATCATTGTTCGATGACAAGCGTTTGAGCAACTATCTCAGTACTCTAGGAGGTTAATTGTAATTTCATAAACATCACGTGAATCAAGAACAGCTTTGCAACCTATGATCGTTAATATAAGGCTTGCAGCAAATATCGTGTTTAACCCTGAAGAATGTATTAGCCGGGGAGGTAGAGGTCGGAACGACTGAGGATTTTTTTGTCAGAACTGAAAATGTGTGAATGGAGAATATAGTACTGAAGAAATAAAAAAACGACCTGGCTACCCCGGTTATAGAAGCCACACTGAATTTTTGAAAATGCAAAAAAGTTATTCAGGTGCTTTCTGCTTTCTCAAAGCTGAAAATTTGTGAATCGAGAATTCAGTACTAATGACTAAAAAATACTGACCTGGCTGGAGAAAATTAATTATTTCGTAGTCCTCGCATCGACACACAGTTCTCCCAAAGACACACGGGAAGTTTGATAGAAAGGCGCCAAAAAGGTTCATGGATCGACACAAAGTTCTCTCATCGACACACAGATTGGTAAAGAGGTCCTCGCATAGATAGACAATCCTCGCATCTACACACAGTCCTCATAACGACATACTGTCCTTGTATAGATACAGAGTCCTCGCATCGACCCTTAGTACTTTCATTCACACAAAGTCCTCCCATCGACACACAGAAAAATTGACAGAAAATTAGCGCGAAAAAGGTCCTCGCATGAGAGTCCTCTGAACCTATTGCCATTACAGAGTCCTCGGAAGCCACACACAAATATTTTTTCTTGAGATTTGACGGAGTGTATCATGATATCAGTAAACTACGTAAAATTTTATTGTCCGTGATATGAAAATGATTGTTCTGAGACGTTTCCTTCATGTGGTCCAGTAACGTATAGGTGTGTGTGTGTGTAAAAGAATCCCAAATAAAAGACAAGCTACAAAACAAGTTCAACGGCTCTTTCGAAATTTTGGAAGTATTCTGAAATGCAGCTTTGTTAGTAAACTGGGAAACAGACAAAAAACTCTCAAAGTAAATTTCGATAGGTTAAAACTCTATTTTGAAGACAATTAATTCCTTTAAAGGTTTATCCTGCTGATAACGGCATTAAGTTCATCCAATCAATAATACAATCGGCATCTTTTATCAAGAAGAATCCTCTGTCAAAATTTCAAATGATACATGAACCCTATTGATTTACAAAGACTCAGAACCAATCAAATCGGTACTGGACAATAACAACAAAATTTTAGAAACAGACAATCCCAGAATGAGAGCTCAACTCGAAACCCATACAAGTCTCCTTTCTCAAATTTCACTCATAGACAAGAAGAACACTAGATTTCTATACGAAACAAGGAGACCACTTCGTCACTATTCCAACATGTACTAACAACAGGACACATCATTTTAATAACACTCGGACATTGGCAAGTGATGATAACTTCCACTCAAAAACAACGAGAGAAGCCATCGAAATCGAAAAACGACCACATAATATGAACAAAAGGGATGACAGTCAAAGACTACCAACCATATGGCGATCTATCTTGACCCACCGACAAATTAATCAACAACAAAACATCAACGGGGATGAAACATCGACGCTTCCAGCAGAATTCACCCATGGCAACCTGGCAACGGCGCGTCCAACAGCGACCTCTTCCGGCCCCATACAAAGCAGAACACGAAGGGAGGAGACCGATCGTGTGCAATTAAGTAACACCGGTGGCAATCTGACAACAACGCATCCAACAACGAAGTCTTCCGGCTCCACACGCAACAGGGCACAAACGAAGGAAACCGATCGTGCGCAATCGACTAACCACCATTACAAATTGAGGAGCACAACACTAAAACATCAGTTGAGTTCGAAATAATCGAATGAACGAGACATCACCTGTGAATCAAATCAAATGTGAATTTGCCGAAACGTCGTGAAATCGGACCTTTTCAGGACCAAGAACACAGAACGCGGACAGAAACCCGAGAAACGATTTCAACATATATATATATATATATATATGTCGGAAGCTGATTTATAGTCACTTTGTATAGTACTTTGTATATATGTTATTGTTTTGTTAAAAAAAAAGATAGAATGAATGTCTGTCAAACAAGTCACATAAATATAGCAATTTGAAGATTTACCTAATAGTTTTTATAATTTTGGTTCTTCTAGCCAGATAACAGTTCCATTACAGGTAATATCTATCATATTGTGGTTCTTCTAGCCAGATAACAGTTCCATTACAGGTAATATCTATCACATTATGGTCTTTCTGATCCTTTCAAGAACAGTTATTGGAGATATATCCATCCAAAAGATGTCTGTGAGAAGAAGTGAACGTATCAAGAAAAAACAGATTTCAGAAAAAGTCGAGGATGAACAAGACGGTATTGACATCGATTCGTAAGAATAGTCATAAATCTCGAAGCCAAGGTAAGATCAGTAACTAGTAGTTCCTTTTAACTAGAAATCGCCAAGAAAAAACATGCAATTGAAAAAGAACGACGAGAACGGGAATTGCTAGATTTAGAACTAGCATTAAAAATAGCTAGTTTGGAAAATGGTAGTGGTGTAAGTGAAGCGAATTCCGAAAATCTCATCGAGAGATCTATAAGTGATTGTGATCAAGGGTCTAGAGTTGAAGAATGGGTGAACAATCTGAACAATAGTCCCAACGTGGAGCATTGTCAAACTGACAATGACAACTTAAATGCAGGTAAAAAATATTCAAATGATATTAAGTTCTTCGATAAAATGATAACCAGGCAATCAATACCTGAAGATTTACCAATATTCAATGGCGATCCTCTTGATTGGCCAAATTTTATATGTCGGTACAACAATACCACAAGAATGTGTGGATATACTCAAGAAGAGAACCAGTCAAGATTGCAGAAATGTTTGAAAGGTAAAGCCCGATAAATTATTCAATCATTGCTAATTCTCCCAAAAAATGTTGATAAAGTTATAGAAACATTACAGAAATGCTTTGGACGACCAGAATATTTGATAAACACACTTCTAGAAAGAGTCAAAAACATTCCGTCAGTGAGAGAAGATAAAATCAATAATATTGTTGAATTTTCAGATACTGTGGGAAATCTAGTCAACACGATACAAATCTTGAACCAGGAAGACCATTTGAGAAACCCAGTTTTACTTCAAGATTTGATATACAAGTTACCCATAAGATTGAGAATGGAATGGGTGAGAAAATCAAATGATTTGCTTTAAAGTGATTTGAAATTAGTCAAATTTCAAGAATGGTTGGAGAACTTGCTGATGATGTGTGTCGTGTGTCAGCTACAGAATCCATTTCCTTCAAATTCAAAATATGAGCAGAAACAAGGTAGGAAGTTCGAACATACTTATACTACAACTGAAATTGCCAAAAAGACAAAGGGATGTGTTTTCTGCAATGGGGAAAATCACCATTTGTCAAAATGTAGCTCATTTTCAAATATAAATGTAGACAAACATGGGATTTCGTAAATAAAAGACGTTTATGTTTTTCTTGTTTGTATTCCAATCACGGAATAAAAAAATGTACCCGAAAGAAGTCCTGTCAAATTAATGGTTGTCAAAAAGTGCATAATTCTTTGTTACACAGGGAGTTTGCTGAAAATAAAGAATTAACGCAAAATGATGTATCGCATAATGATACTCGGCACTTTCTACCACATGATAGCAAACGTACTGTTGAAACAAATTGTCACATATTTCAGAAACAAAATCAAGTTGTTCTCAAAATATTACCAGTACAGTTGAGCAATCGAAATAAAGTGATCAATACATATGCTTCACTTGATGACACCTCTACAGTAACTTTATTAGATGATGACATTGCAAAAGAATTAGAGCTGGGTGGACCTTCAAGAACAGTCTGTATATCGTGGACAAATAGTGAAGTAGATATACAGGATGATTCCAAAATTGTCACACTAAATATACGGGGTATTAATGAAGGTAACAACTTTCTTTTACGTCATGTTAGAACCATGAAAGGTTTATCTCTTCCTATTCAAAATATAAACATTGAAAGGATCTCTCAAAACTATCCCCATATTGATAATTTGAAAAGTTTATCAAGGTTGAATGCAAAGCCAGCCATTCTTATAGGACAGGACAACTGGCCCCTACTCATGAGTCATAAAACTATGGGTGGGCCTTGGAATGGACCGGTTGTCAGTAAAACTTTAATGGGATGGGTTTTGCATTGCAATGTTAAAAATAATTTATTGGGTAAAGTTGAACAGGTCATATTCATGGGAAGGAGAAAGATGATCTGGATTTACTTCATGATCTAGTGAAGGAACAGTGGAAACTGGAAAACATGGCAGTTGAAATGAAGAAAACTTCACTACTTCAAAAGAAGAACGAATAGCTCGAGAGATAATGGAGAAAACAATTAGAAGAGTGGAAGAAAACAGATTCGAAACTGGTCTACTATGGAAAGCAGATAATATTGTACTTCCAGAGAGTAAGACAAATGCTATGAAGAGACTAACTATTTGGAGAAGAGAATGGATAAAAATTCATGTTTGCTGATGCCTACTGCACAAAAATGGAAGAATACATTGGAAAAGGGTATGTAAAGAAACTTAATAAAGAAGATTCAGATAAAGAAAACCCCAAAATATGGTATCTTCCTCATTTTGGAGTGGTAAATCCGAATAAACCCAACAAAGTTAGAATAGTTTTCGATGCAGCAGCAAAATCTAACGGATCATGTCTCAATGATTTTCTGTTAACAGGACCAGACCTTTATAATTCTCTCTTAGCGATCCTTTTGAACTTCAGGTTCCACAAGATAGCATTTGTAGCAGATATAAAAGAAATGTTTTTACAGGCAAAAGTACGAGAGGAAGACAGATTCGCTCAAAGATTCCTTTGGCATGGAATGAAACGAACTGGAGATCCTGAGCTATACGAAATACAAGTGGTATTTTTTGGAGCAAAATGCAGTCCATCTCTCGCACAAGAAGTGAAGAACAAAAACGCCTTGGATCATATGGAGGAATATCCAGCAGCAGCCCATGAAATCGTGAAGAAACATTACATGGATGATTATCTGGGAGGTGCTGAAAATGAGGAGGAGGCAATCAAAATGGTAAATGAAGTTATCAACATTCACAGTAAGGGGGGATTTACTATTTGTAATTGGATATGCAATAATCAACGTGTTCTGGAAAATATGAACTCGAGAACTGATTGCTGATCAATGCAAGAACTTCAAACTTGACAATGATATGAATTCCGAAAGAATATTAGGCCTATGGTGGAACCCTCAAGAAGATGTTTTTACTTTCAGGACGAAATTTCATAAAGTTTATTCAGATATTTTGGAACTGAAGCGTCGACCGACGAAGAGGGAAGTGCTGAAAGTTATAATGTCACTTTTTGATTCCTTTTTAGGTAATTTTACCATTCATGGGAAGATATTATTACAAGATATTTGGAGAATGCATATAGGATGGGATGATGAAATTACAGATTCAGTAAACAACAGATAGAAAATATGGCTTGGAGATTTAAAGAACATCGAAAACTGCAGAATACCAAGAAGATATTTTGCAATAAGATCCTCTGAAGAAAATACAACAGAAATACACTATTTTGTGGTGCCTCAGAAAATGCCTATGCCACTGTGGCCTATCTGCGACAGAAATATGGTGAAAATGTTAATTTGTCATTTTTATATTCTGAATGTAGGGTGGCACCATTGAAGCAACTATCGATTCCAAGACTGGAACTCCAGGCAGCACTGATTGGGGCAAGATTGGGACATTACCTGAGTTCAGAATTGGAAATGAAAATAGACATTTTTTTTTATTGGAGTGATTCAAAAACTGTCTTATAGTGGATAGGTTCAGAATCACGTAGATTCAAAGTTTACGTATCTCATCGTGTAGGAGAAATTCAGGAACTCACTGAAGCAAAGAATTGGTTTTAGAAAACGTTGCAGACGATGCCACAAAAAAAACCCAAGAAATAAATTTTTCTGAATCTTCCAGGTGGTTGAGTGGACCAAATTTCCTTCGAGACCCCTCTTGGACAAGGACAAATCATATAGTCAAAATAAATTATGATCACCTTGAACAATCTGAAACTAGAAGAGAGTTTGTAGCTACTACAAGACATGACGAAATAATATTATCAAAAGCCCTTCCTGATCCAAGAAGATTTTCTAAATGGAACAAACTGGCAAGATCTACAGCTTGGATTTTGAGATTTTTGCTGAACTGTAAGTCAAGACAAAGAATAAGAAAATTCGTTATTATTAAGTGAGTTCACGAAAAGACCTATAATTTTATATTCCAGAAATGCAATTACCAAATTATTGATATGCAATGAACATGAAAAGGTGAATCATCATGGAAAAGAAACAGTTATAAATAACCTGAAACAAATTTTGGTTTGGGACTAACCAGTTTTTTTAAAAAATTAAAGTAAACCACAGTTCCATTGATGGGACAATTACCTTCATGCAGACTGGAACCAACACTTAGACCGTTTTTAAAAACAGGAATTGATTATTTTGGACCAATTTTAGTTTCGGTGAAGAGATCTCACGAAAAAAGATATGGAGTGATCTTCACTTGTATGGCGACTCGAGCAATTCACATTGAAATTGCTCATGATTTATCTACCGAGGGTTTCTTGAATGTATATCGACAGTTCGGATGTAGAAGAGGATTCCCTTCGGATATATTTTCAGACAATGGGAGCAATTTCAAAGGAGCTGAACGGGAACTGAAAGAAATGTTGGAAGAATTGAATCAGGATGAGAACTTGTACTCTACGAAACACAGTATGGCATTTCTGCCCAAACAGCACTAGACATCCTAAAGACGTCCAATTCATGTACATATAATGCCTGAACGTCCAGACGTACATGACTGGACGTCTTAGGGACGTACATGAATGGACGTCTCCGAGACGTCCCTCAGAAGTTAGGAATGTTGATTTTTTTTTCAATAAACTGACATCAAAGCTTTTCTAAAAGAGGCGCAGTATATGATGTTTAGTGAAAACAAAATCCTAAATAAGTATACAGATGATCTGTACAACATTATAATTTGAATACCTATATAGTTTTTGTTGAAATTTTCCCATGCAAGAAGTGACCATTCCTCATTTTTTTCTCCTTCATATGCGATCTCATTGAGCGGTTGTTGATGTTGAAGCTTTCTTTTCAGCGGTTTCCATATCATGTAACGAAGAATGATTAAGCGACCTTTCAATTGGTGGGATTTGACAAATGTCAGTTTTCAACCAATCATAAAAGCACAATGAAAAAGGATGCAGCAAATTATCGTCGAGCGTCGGGACTTCTCGTCCTCTTTCGTCTTTTCTCCTCGAGCAATTTGGACTTCGGACTGTGTACCTATTATTGTGGTTGCGTTGTTTATGTGTTACAGTGTTATTGATAATCGTCGAAAAAAAACAATCAATCGAGGTAAGTTGATTCCATATACTATAATGGCTCTACAAAAATATTATATGCGTCCCGAAAGGCATACCAATTTTTGTCCATACTTGGATGATTGCGTAAGTTCAACCAACATCGTGATGGCGGGTAGTAATGGAAACCGAATGTCACCCCTGTAAAATATAAATCTGACCAAAGATACAAGGACGGTTGCACAAGACGAAAATAATAGTTTTTCCATTGTAAATAATGCAATGACAGGTGCAGACAGTCAAAATGATAATTTTTTCATTCCCAATCATTCATCCATGCTAGGAAACGAACCACAAGCACAAGCTGTTGATCCGCCATCAGCTGATCATTTTTGTTTTTCAGATGATAGTAATGACTCCTGTAATGAAACGGAAATAACACCACTCTTGTTATCAAATTGGGTTTTGAAACATAATATAACCTAAACATCCTGAGTTTACCATTTGATGCAAGAACGTTCTGACAAACCTGATTTTATTTCATATTTTAAAGAAGTTTATTATTGTTCTAGGTGTCAGTGAAATGACAAGAATATTCAAGGATCGAAAGGAAACTGAGAAATCCATACAGGCTTGGTTGAGAAGAGCGGAAGATCGAACATCATACAAAAATAACAAAAATGTTTAGATAATTCAATAAAGAATATTGTACAAATTTTGTTTTTCTCAATTATATTTCTAACCTTAAATGTACTGAATACTAAAGTCCTTTCAATGTCCAGAAAAGGTTTCATTCAGGTCCGTATTGGACATAAACTGGACATTCGGGAGACATCTCAAAAACGTCTTGGAGACGTCCATATTGACGTCTTCGAGACGTCCTTAAGACGTCCCGTTTTGTAACATTGGACGTCTTAAAGACATCCTTTGGACGTCTTCAAGATTTCACTGGACGTCTTGATGACGTCCCGAACATCTTAGAGTGGATGTCTTAAAGACGTCTTTAAGATGTATTTGTGCTGTCTGGGTGTCCACCACTTTCACCCAATATGGGGGGAACTTGGGAAAGACTGATCCAGTCGATAAAGAAAAGTCTCAAACAAGTTTTAATACAGAAGTTTCCACCGGAGTATATTCTGAGAACGTTACTAACAGAAGTGGAAAATATAATCAACAGTAGACCTTTGACACACGTATCACTAGATCACGAAGATGCTGAAGCGTTGACACCTAATCATTTCTTGATAGGTCCTGATTACTTGACCACTATCCCGATGAAAACAAATGACAGAGATCTGTGTTTATTAACAAAATGAAGATCTGCACAACGATTATCCGACCTATTCTGGAAACGGTGGCTGCAGGAATATTTGCCTACACTAGTACGAAGAGAGAAATGGCTAACAACTGGAAAAAATATAGAAGTTGGCAATGTGGTATTGGTTACTGATCCAAATGGACCCCGAAACTCTTGGCCACGTGGGAAAATTACGGCAGTTTACCCTGGAAAGGATGGAATCATTAGAGTAGCAGACGTCAAGACCATAAATGGAACACTTCATCGTCCAGTCAACAGAATTTGTATATTGGATGTGGGAACGAAGAAGAGTAATTGAGTTCAATAACTTCAATTGCGGGAAGGAGAATGTCAGAAGCTGATTTATAGTCACTTTGTATAGTACTTTGTATATATGTTATTGTTTTGTTAAAAAAAAATCTACATCTATAATGTACGACAATTTGGGAAAATTTTTCACAAACTGGTTCACTAAACCCAACTCATCACATCGCTACACAAACTACTTGTCAAATGCACCACTTAGCTTTAAAAAAAATGTTATTCAGAACTTAACTGACCGAGCCATAAAACTGGCTCATCCAAAGTTCAGAAAAAGTAATTTAGAAAAAATAAAAAATATCCTAAAAGAAAATAACTGCCCAGATGACTTCGTGGAAAAAACGATCAAAAAAAGGATACATGCTATTTATAATGATAACAATAAAAAAAAAAAAACAAAATATATACCCTTACCATACGTACAAAAATTATCCAATAAAATCAACAAAACGGTAGAAAAATACAACATAACAATAGCACATCGATTACAAAATACAAATAACATTTTATACTCAAAATTAAAACCTGAAATTCCAAAAAATAAACAAACCCCACCTATAAAAAACCATAAAAAACATACATAGGCCAATCCAAACAATTCCTACAGAAACGAATTCAAGCCCACAAATACTCAAAAACAGACATCACAGCATTGTCTAAACACACAAAGGATAACCAACATAAATTCGATTTTGACAAGGTTGAAATTTTGACAAAAGAAAAAAATCCAAAAGTTAGAAATTTCCTCGAAATGATTCATATAAAAAAAGATACAAACAGTATTAACAATAGAAACGACATAAAAAATCTCAATCAAATCTACAATAACTTATTTTAAACACTCACTCCACAACAAGAAATTTATTTAAAAAAAAATAGTTAACTGATCTTTACATCTCTACACGGAAAAGTCTTGCGTGAATTATAGCTATGGAGCCCTCGTACTATAACTGAATATGTCGAACACTCCAATGTATTTTATTAAAAAAAAAAACGATAGAATAGAATAGAATAGAACAGGGCTTTATTTTCAAGAATAACAATCACAGTGACATTACATTTAAAACAAAAATAACATACATTATCACAGTAACCAGAATTAAAGAAAATAGTGTCATATAAAGTTGATTGAATCAATCTTGTGACTTGAAGACAAGTATTTGTATCAGTTAAAATATTAAAATGAATAAATATTAAGTTCAAAATGAATAAAGTTTAAAATGAATAAAGTTGTCTTATTTTCAATGCAGGATCCATTCGTAAAAATATCTATTCTCCCATATATTCTTTAGTAGAGTATGGTTCTAGATTCACTATGATATTGATTATAAGCCTCTTGAAGACTTTTATGTTCACTTCTTGTTTGACTGTTTCTGGTAATTTATTAAAAAACCTAATACACGCATACTCTGGAGACTTTTCTGTTATTGACAGTCTGTGGATTGGGATATTATAGTCGGTGTTATGGTTTCTTGTGTTTAGTCTATGTTTTATCTTGTGCGACTCAAATTTATTGCGATTTTTAAACAGAAACATTAAGCACTCATATATATAAGCCCCGGCCATGGTCATTATATTAAATTTTTTGAATTTACCTCTACAGGATTCTTTGTAATTTAGACATAGCAAAATCCTGATGGCTTTTTTTTGTATTTTAAAATACTTTCTGTTCGGCTACTTCCTCCCCAGAAGATGATGCCAAAACGCATCACCGAGTGGAAGTTGGCAAAGTAAATGGTTCGCTTTGCACCCTCATCCAAAGATGTCGATGTTACTCTAAATGCATAACAGATAGATGACAATTTGGTGCTGGTTTCCCTAATATGTTTTTCGAAATCTAAGTTTTGGTCAATGTGTAGCCAAGAAATTTTGTGTGTTCCGCCAGTGTTATTATCTGCGTTTGTACTTGAAGCATCTCAGGTATGTTATTGTTTTCATTTTAGTCCTAAAGCAAATATAATTTGTTTTATCTTCGTTAAGTATGAGTTTGTTCATGGTAAACCATTTCTGTGCTTTTTCTAGTGTTTCATTTGAGATTTCTAAAAGATTATTTAATGACCAACCCACCGTTAAAATGTTTGTGTCGTCTGCAAAATTCACTAAGTTGATATTTTCATTATTCACAATATCTAAGGCTAAATCATTTATGTAAAATATGAATAACAAAGGGCCCATGACACTACCTTGAGGGATACCTACCACTGTCGTAATTTCCTCTGAGTAATATTTAATTCCCTGGCTATTTATAACTACTTTTGTTTACGTTGTGTCAGGTAAGACTTTATCCATTCATGAGCGGTTATCTGATACCATATCTCCCAGCTTTTCAACAGAATTTCATGATCTAGACTGTCAAAGCTTTTGACAGGTCTAGAAAGATACCCATTGATATATTTTTATTCACGTATGCAGTAATAATGTATTCTATGAATACATATATGGCCGTCCCGATGGATTTCCTTTCAGTAGCCATGTTAGCTGGCTCAACAATTTTCAGTATAGAAATAGCTTAGAAGCCTTGAACACATTGCTAGTTCAAAACTTTGGAGAGATGGTAGTAGACTAACTGGTCTATGATTTTGCATGAGTGTTGGGTCATCTTTTGAACAGGGGCTTGACTATTGCTATTTTCAAGTTGTCTGGGAATAAACCGGATGAAAAGGAGTTATTGATTATGTGGAATAGTGGTATTGCCAATTCACCAGCACATAGTTTTATTATAAAATTTGATATTTCATCATAACCAGTGCTAGTTTTATTCTTTAGTTTCGAACACAATTTTATTACTTCTCAATAGTAATCGGTATTAAGAAAATGAGTTCCTACTTAATGGTATATTATTTGTAAATTCAATATTTGGTAGATCTTTCAATAGGTTGGAGGCTGCGTTAAGGAAGTAATAGTTGAAATTGTTGCTTAATATATATGGGTCACCTGATATTTTCAATTCATTTGTGGTTATGTTTGTTCCTTTGATTTCTTTCACAATCTGCCACAGACATTTTGATTTATTATTGCTATTGTCAATGCGCTTTCCATACTGTAATTTCCGTGATTCTACCAACATTTCATTATAATTGCGTTTTGCTCGATTGTAGTTTTCCCTATGGCGTTCATCTGCCCGGCTGAGTACTAATAATAGATCTAGTCGATCTTTACTTTCCCTTAACTCCGCGTTTTCATAATACTTTGAGTGTTTTCTAATAGTGTTTATTTTTGTTTCTGGAAAGCAGTGGTTAAATATTGGTATAAGTATATTCATAAAAACTTCCCACTGTTGGTTAATATCCTCATTTGGGGTGAAAAAAACTTTTCCACTCCTCTTCGGCCAACATTTTTTTAAATTTTTCTTTATTTTGTGATTTAAAAATTCTGCGTTGTATATTACCTTTTAGCGACTTATTTATGTTGATGTCCAGCAAGAGTTTTTGGCCCGTGTGGTCTGATATATGCGTACTTAAAACTAGAGCTTCGTAGGACTCACAGTTTGTTAATATGTTGTCTATACAGGATTTTGAGTCTCCAGATATGCGTGTATATTCCTTTACTGATGGGGTTATATTAAAAGTGTTTAGCAATGTTAAGAAATCTGTTCTAATTCTGCTGTCTTGTTTTATGTCTATGTTGAAGTCGCCTGCAATGAATAGAAGACAATTTTCGTTAAGAATGTACAATAATAATTGTTCAAATATATCTAAAAATTCTTTCACACAAGATGTGGGGGTACGATATACACATAATATTAAACCCTTACGATTCCCGAATTTCACTTCTACTGATGAACACTCAAACACCTCTTTGATTGCTAAGTTCTCAATATCCTTACGTGATCTCCATTCTGTTCTATTTCTTAGGTATATGGCTGTTCCTCCGTGTTCACCTTCTGCTCTACAGTAGGCAGAGACCAGATTGAAATCGAGGAAGTTGTAGTTTTCTATTTGAATCTGGGATTGCCAGTGTTCACTGATACATACTGCAACACATTCATCATGGTTTAGAATTTCTTCTTGCATTACATCAAGGCTGTTTCCTATGGATCTTACATTTTGATGGAAGATGCTTATTTTGTTTTGTATTTTGTTCTCCTCCCTCTTTATTGATGAGCTCGGCTGTTCATTTACGTCTCTTTTAGATTTTTTTCTAACATCACATTTCATCACATTTGTGATCTTAGATGTTGTCCCTTTTGTTTTCGAGGGTGATGCTGGTATAAAAAAGTTGTATCTGTTAATTGACATCAGATGGTTTTGAAGCTTTGGAACGAGGCTCGCCTCTGAAAATTTGTCGTATCTGTTCTGTCTAGTTGTTCAGGTCGTTGCTGGTCGAGGAAGTGACGGCCTTGTCTGAAGTCAAAACGGGCAAAATGGATATTTTTTGGCCAGAAGTTTTTTTCATACACACGTTCTTTCAGTGCTAGATCGACTCCCACCATGAATGATTGGTTGTTGGTCCTAATTATTTTTGTTGTAAGCTTCCTCACATAGGTGTTCTCGAAGTTTGTTTGCTTCATTATATAGTTTTTATGTTGTCTTCTGTTGTTTTGTCCGGGACTTTCGAGATAAAGAGCCAAATCTTTTTGTCTGTTTTTTCATTGCCTTGAAAGTTTTCGTCTCCATCACCGTTTCCTATGTTATTTGTTTTGTTTTCTTTCTTCTTTTTATTAGAGTGTAGCTTCCTTCGGCTGAGTCCGCTGGCAATCTTCAGATTGAGGTGTATGATCTTCCTTTCCAAGGTCTATTATTTCACCAGTTTTCTCTGAATCTGATTTTCATTATTTCAGTGGCTACCTGGCTCACAGTTATGGTTGGTTCACCCTGTAGGTTAGAGTTCCCTCGCTTGCTACATTCCTAGCTGAATCTGATAAGGTATCAGTTGTTTGTTGTGGCTTTTTGTTGGTTTCAGTTTTTTTGGAGGTCAAACTTTTTGCTTGTGTTTCACTGACTGTTTTATATTCCTTGGAATGGGATATCCTAGGAGTTTTTGTTTCCAAATGTGTAATTTTCTCTTGTAATAGGTAGATCAATTGCTCTTTGTCTGCAATTATCATGTTTTTGTCTGCCACCATTTGATGGAGTAATTTATTTTCCTCTTTGAGGTAGGTTTTTTCATTAATATTTGTGTCATTCATACCTTGATCGACTTCATGTTTACATTCTGTGTGCTTTAGTTCGCTTGCTTGTCTTAGACATGCTGGATGGAAAACATCGGCACATTTGTAACACTTCACTTTTGACACGACTTTTTTTTGACAATGTTTACATATAAAATTTTCATTATCTTTGGGAGCAGGCGACATCGTGACCGTGCCGGCCGCCATCTTTAAATTCAACAATACAACAAACCCGATACCAGCAATATCAGACATTCAACAACGTTCATTCAATCATGAAACATGAAATGAAATGATAGAATAATAGTTGAATTATATTGTAATTTTAATGTCTCTTTTAATTTTAATCGTATTTGATGTTATGTAACGTATTATGTTTTTAACTTTACATGTTGTACTTTATTTTTAAGTTAACCTGAAGATGACATAAACAATGTCGAAACGTCGAATGAAATAAAAAATATATAGACTGACTAAGGCCCTTATTCCGAGAAAATAAAGAATATAAACATATGTGGTCAAGAAATTAAGAAAATATATATATATATATATATATATATATATATATATATATATATATATATATATATATATATATATATATATATATATATATATATATATATATATATGAAGGGTACCTTGTCACCTCAAAATCGGAAACTCAAACAACACTGTCCCCTCCGATTTCGGAGGAGACAACGTTTCGCCTTGTTTTTTGGCCAGATAGGTTCTAGAGGGTCCAAGGATCATCATATAAAAAATTTGTCCGGAGGTCACTAGGACCCCTTTCTACCCAATCAAAAAGTTTTTAGTTCAACCATATATCACTGGCGCTAGCATCGTTTTCATTTGAGGTATGATTTTTGACGTTGTCACATCCGTTAATCAGCTGATGCGTTGTCACCTCCAAAAATGGCAACAATGCGGGCCCATCATTATGCGGACGTTCTTTCAAAAAAAGAGGGCATATGATAATCACAGTTGAATACGGATGAAGTTATTTTCGTATGAGTAAATGCTACGACATTTTCATTCCTTTTTAACTGTCACCGAATGAGAGTAGGACCCGGTTAAAATGAAAATGGCGAAAAGTGAAACATTCGAAACCCTGTTTTTTCTATGGAATGTAGAGTCGATTTGTGAGTTCCATTGCTGTTTGTCTCATTGAATTGGATGAGATCTATCCACAAATAAACTATAAGTGGAAACTGATTATTTCAGGATCAATTTCCAGGAAAATTAAAATTGTGTACATGCCACCCGTATCCTCAGTTCAGTGAATAAAAGTCGGAGAGTGAATCATTCAAAGAAGATTCATATAAATACGTTCCTCAGGCTTCAAGCCATGAACAAAACAACAAACATGTTAGTTTCCAAAAATGTAATGGCAATACATAATTATTGCTTTTGATAAGATGAATACGTGGTTGAAATTATGGAACTCATTTCTGGAACACCCTACCGTACGCTATAAAATTTATGCTATGATACCATAATGATAGTTCTCCTGATCACATAATCTTTCTTTCCGAACAATATATCCCCATTTATTGTGGTCAAATAAATATGAAATATCAAAGCCTCAGACTTCATTGGTGAAAAAGGCCCAAACTATTTTTATTCAAATCTGAGGCACAGCATAGTTACCTTGATTTTTTCTCATGTCTTCTCAGTTCGAGAAGAATAATTCTGAAATCGAAACAATTTACCCCATTCAAAAACGAATCGATTAATTCGTGATTTTGTACAACATGTTACCCTATGACACATCGAGTTCAAAATTTTAAAATCATGGGGGTCATGTGGCACATCGCTGAAAAGATTTGTTTTTTCACAATGTGCATTTGAAATGTCTCGCATAAGTGCGGCTTTTTATGGCGATGATTGTGATATTATGCAGGGAGTTCCCCAGGGTTCGAATTTAGGCCCCTTTTTTTTCTTGTTATTTGCGAATGATCTAATATCATTCATAAGTAAATCAAACTCGGCTTTCGTTACAAGTTATGCTGACGATACAAATATTTTGATTATTGAAGACACCATGGATGCACTCCAAAAAACTGCTGAGGATATATATGATAAAATCATATTATGGGCTGAAAAGAACAATTTGAAACTCAACAAATCTAAAACTAAAACCATATTGTTTAGCAGACGTGGTCAAAGGGAATCGAATGTGATACTTTATGAAAATAGTGAAAAATCAATTAGTCCTGTAAAAACCGTAAATATGCTAGGAATAGTTCTAGATGAAAAATTAATATGGAATCACTGCAGCTCTAGTATACTCTTAACATTGTACCATGCTAACTTCCATTCACACCTTCGATATGGTATTCTCAACTGGGGTATGAGTGCCTCTGTCCAAAGGTTATTTCTCCTCCAGAAATATGCTGTTAGAATAATTGCTAAGCTAGGGTACCGAGATTCATGTAGAGATGCTTTTAAACAGCTAAAAATTCTTACAGTTGCCAGCACTTATATCCTAGAGGCTAGTGCATACGTTTACAAAAATAAATCCAATTTTCAGTCCTCTCGTCCAACACATAACCACAATACTCGTTCTAAAGATCTAATCTTACCAAACGCTCATAGAACTTCTTTGTATGAAAAAAGCATAGAGTACAGTGGGTGTAAATTATACAATATGCTTCCAATAACTCTTAAGAATTCCCCAAATATTAATGTATTCAAATGTCAGCTGAAAAAAATGCTACTTCAAAGGACTTGTTACACCATTCAAGAATTCACTAATCAACTAACCTGAGATCTTCAGCTTTAGCCAAAATTGGGTATAGTGCCTACTCTTAAGTGTCTCGCTTTGAATCACCGAATACTTGAGAAACTGTGTGTTGTTCATATTATATTGACTTTTTTATAGTCTGCAAGTATTTATATTTATACTTCTATTACTTATGGATGTTTATCAATACTTTAGGACTGTTTGTGATATTGTGTTGTTTATATTATTTTGACTGACTTTATAATATGGTTACATGTAGTTACTTACATTTATACCTTTTTATATTTACCGTTGAACTTGACATTTTCTTTGTTTATTGTGCACTGTATAAAAGAAAAATATTTTTTTTTCTCAACTGTACTTTCAACCAAAGAAATAAATATTATTATTATTATTATTATTATTATTATAGCCCTCCCCTCGTTAACTTTTGAATGGTTCGACTTAGAACAGTGAAAAAAATAAGCTATTGAATGATATCACCGATGCTACTTTTTGAAATGAAAGACATGGTGATTGCCCGATAGATGGCGCGGGGGGATCAACTTGAACATTTCAAATAGCATGGGGTGTTATGTGGCTCATCGTTGAAAAGACAATTCAATTTCCTTTCCAACCATCTTTTTTTTTATTTCGTTAATACGTTTTTTCACCATATGCATTTGAAATGTCAAGTATTACAAAAAACACAACTGTTACGTAGGATTTTTATTTATTGAGAATAAGAAGTAAAACTTGTGAATTAACGAATTAGGTGGTTGCCTAATGCTTCTTGACAATAAAATATTGGATTCAAAAATTCTTTCCGACAAGAAGTCACAAGGTGTGAGTTCTGGTGATCGTGCCGGCCATTCAATTGGTCCATGACGTCCAATCCATCTCATAGGGTATCTTACTCCAGATACTTTCGAACTTGACGTTGGAAGTGAGGAGGGGCCCCATCTTGCTGGAAAATAATGTGTTTCTGGAATTCGTTCTTATTTTCTTCTAGTATTCAGAGTATGAGTGGATCGATCGTTTCTTGTAGCATCTCCAGGTATAAATTACTGTTCATTTTTGTTCCAGAAATAAAGAACCTACAATATGGTTTCCCAGAATTCCTGCCCACACATTCAGTTTATATGGGAACTGTGTGTGACCTTCTCGAAAGATGTGGGGGTTTGTGTCACTCCAGTACCGCACATTCAGTGTATTCACGTTTCCGTTAAAAAAAAGTACTTTCATCTGAAAAACAAAAATTTTTAATGTCATTGCGGTTCCCAGCTATCTTTTCCATCATCTATTCACAGAATTCCATCCTTCGGTCTGAGTCATCTTCTGTGAGTTTACCAACTTGTATGGATGGAATCTGTGATTCTTCAGATATTTTTTTACTGTTGATGTTGATACGTCAATCTTATTTGCTACAAGTGAGGTACTTTGTTGAGGATTAACCACCATTTCGGCAATTACCGAAACTTCCGACTCCTCCGAAATTGATTTTTGGCCAGCCCCACTGGCCCTATGAACAGTGCCAGTTCTGTTGAATGTTTCAACCAGTTTCCTCAAATACTTTCGAGTTATTGGATGATCAGGGAATTTTTCATTAAAAACTATCTCTGCTGCATGGTAGTTCCCACAGGCATCACCAAAAATTTAGATTGCTTCGGTTTTCTCTTCAATAGGACGTACTTGAACCATGATAATGTTTCATATTCAAAATAATACTAGTAGAAATAGAATGAAACTCTCCTTTAAATACAAATGCGATAATATAGAGAGCAGGTAAGTAATTCTTAAAAATCGACAAAATAATCCAATTTCATAATGGGCATTTCTAGGTTACTGCTTGATTATCAGTCTACTAAATCCGATAAATGATACCCTTTATAATTATGGTCATAAAACATAAATGAGTTGGGTATTATTTGGGTATAATCTCTTGAAAAGGCTAATGTATAGCGAAACACGTGTCGTGGTTTTGTAAACCTAGTTTAGTGAAAATCATTTAGTGAATTGTGTCTTTTGTTTACTTCAATATGAATTTTCCTCAACTATCCGCCGCATCTATTCAAAAAATTAGATTACTGTATGGATTCAAAATTTCTACCTTATTAAGCTTTGAAACGAATTCGAAAATGAAAAATCATTTAAGTAATTAATCTCCTCTATTATTACTCATCGCAATCGTGATTCCGTAGAACAACCATGGTTAAAACTAAAATTGAATTACCTTTTCAACGGTGTGCAACTCGACCTCTATGACTTTCGAAATTTTCAAGTTGTTATGCCCCCAGCGCCCTCTGTCGAGTAATTGTAATGTTTCTTTTCTTAAAAAGTAGGATCGGTAATACCATTCAAAATATTTGTTGCCCCATTGTTTCATATGGAACCGTTCAAAAGTTATCGAGATAAGGGTACCATTCAGATCCGCACTTATGCTTGTAATTTCAAATGCACATTGTGAAAAAACAAATCAACGAAATGATAAAAACAATTAGATAGTTGGAAAGAGAATTGAGCTATCTTTTCAACGATGTGCCACTTGATTCCCCATGCTATTTAAAATTTTGAAGTTGATGTCATCTATCGGGCAATCACGTTTTTTATTTCAAAAAGCAGTATCGGTGATATCATACAATACCTTTTTTTTTCATTGTTCTACGTCGAACCGTTCAAAAGTTATTATAAGGGGGGGACCATAAAATGCCGCAAAGTCACATATTAACGAAATGAAAAAAAAATAGATGTTTGGAAAGAGAATTGAATTATCTTTTCAACGATGTGCCACATGACCCCCCATGCTTATTTAAAATGTTGAAGCTGATGTGGCCCCCCCGCGCCATCTATCAGGCTATCACAATGTCTTATTTCAAAAAGTAGTAGTAGGTAAAACCTCAAAGTGATTATAAGATAAGTGAATTAGTTATTTGGCTTTTAAACTCAAGATTCCTACAAGTGTAGTACTCTTTTGCCACAGACACGATAGTCCCCGGCACTGGGTCAAATCTTACCAGGAATTTTAGTGTTTTTTTTTGCGACATAAAATTCAATAATTTTTCCGAATGGGCATTTCTTGGTTTAATTTCGAAACGGAGATAAAAGTATATTATATTCATAGATTAGATTAGATTTTCCATTGGTATAATTATTACACCTTAGTGCTATGACAAGTCAATAATAAGGTACATATAATATAAATGTAAATTACAATTAGAATATTAAAATACCGAGAAACAGTATATAGTTAATAAAAACTGTATATGATATGAGCACAGAGTAAAGTAAATAAATATATAAATGTAAAAACAGAGATGCATCGAGACAGTACATCGACGATGGTCACTCAGTAAATTGTATATAATAGAGCACAAATTAAAATAAATAAATATATAAATGTAAAGACAGAGATGCATGGAGACAGTACTACATTGACGAATTCACTCAGTAAAAAGAGATGCATCGAGCAGTAATCGACGATGGTCACTCAGTAAATTGTATATAATACGAGCACAAATTAAAATAAATAAATATATAAATGTAAAGATAGAGATGCATGGAGACAGTACTTACATTGACGATATTCACTCAGTAAAATAGAGATGCATCGAGACAGTATATCGACGATGGTCACTCAGTAAATTGTATATAATACGAGCACAAATTAAAATAAATAAATATATAAATGTAAAGACAGAGATGCATGGAGACAGTGCCTACATTGACGATATTCACTCAGTAAAGCTGAAGTCAGACGCATCATAGTAAGCATTGTCTGAGAGGTGTTTTTTCAGTTTCCTTTTGAAATTAGCGAGGGTTGCATTTTTCATTGATTGGGGCAGTGAGTTGTACAATGGTATGTATGAGTTTCATCTCCTTGTTATTTCTAATCTTTGGTTTGGTGTAAAAAAAAAATCCTCACTTATATCTAAATCAAAACGATTTTCATTCATATAACACCAGACAATCACAACAAATTAAAATTGAATTCACAAGACTAAATCACTGCCGTTTTTCGAAAAATTATTATGGTCCTATTTTATTTAATAAACTACCAGAAGATATAAAAAACTTAAATACAGCTTCGTTCTCAAATTACATGAGGAATATCTGCTTGGAAAACGCTTTTTATAGTATCGACGAATTCTTATCATTTGACTTCAACACCAAGTTACAATCTACGTAGACACAAAAAAATAAATTATAGTTATGTATATTCTAGTGAAACAGTGATATTTATATTGTAATTGTTCACCTCTCATTTGTTTATTTAGTTATTTATTTAGTGTTTTTATTTATATACTCTTGACAAAACCTTATAATACTATTGTATTTCTTATGGTGAATAAAGGATATTATATTCTTCTATTCTATATTCTAATATTATCATTATTCCTAGTATTATACGAGTGGTTGGTTCCATTTGTAGTAAACTTCTGTAAATTTTCTTGAATGTGTATCAAATTGCAGTATATTACACATGATGGCATATTGAACTTTATAAACCAATTTGTTACTTCAATAATGGACTGTATTGTATATATTCGTGTATTAAACTAATTTCTTGAAATCTGACAAGACAATAATAATATCTCAAATCTATTTTTTATTTATCTGTCAGTGCCTATCCTCACACAACATAGGCGTAGGCACTGGGTCAAACTGGGCGTCAACATGCCCCCCACCTTGAAGAATTTAACTTCAACCACAAATACATAAATTATACCGTCTTCGGAAGTGGACAAATTTTGGAAAATGCCCTTTTCACTTCTCCGTTGGCAGTTTTCACTTTGGCAACAGGATTGATGTTGTCCTTCCCTGGAAATACCTTGATGATTCGCCCAAGTCGCCATTTTAATGGAGGTAAGTTGTCTTCTCTTATTCAAATCAATCAATCAATCAAAAGTATGCTTTATTGTCGGAAGAACAAAAATTATTATAGACAAAGCTATAATATCATACTCATACAAAGTTGCTAGATTTCACAGATAATTATAAAAATATATATATAAAACATTGAATAGATATAAAACATTGAATAGAGTTGTGTTATAATTGTATAATTACATGTACATACACACTAAAATTAAGATAGAACTATATAAATGGTAATAGGCATCACAGTATAAGTTAGAAAAAAAAGTAAAAATAGAGTACAGTAGGTGAAAGTAGTTATAAGTTGAAAACAGTTTATGGAATAAACTAATGTCATTAGGTGTGCTTATATCAAGGTAGTATGGAAAAACTCCTCTATTTCATAAATTACTGATTCTAGGAGAATTTTTTTAACAGCAGATCTGAATAGGTTATAGTTTTCGATGTTCCTTATGTTCAGTGGGAGTTTGTTGTATATTTTGGCAGCATTGTAGATCAGAGAGTTTACGATTAACCTACTTGAGGGAATAGGGAGTTTCAAGTGGTTTCTTTGGCGGGTGATTCCCTCATTGACTTGATACAATGATTTGTGTTTCAACACCAAACAGGCAGTTTCAAGAATGTACAAAGAGGGGAGAGTTAGCAGTTTATTGTCCTTGAACAGTGAACTACATGATACTCTTGATCCTACTTTAGATAAATAGCGGATAGCCCGTTTTTGCAGGACGAAGATTGAAATAAAATTTTCTTTATTACAAGTGCCCCAGAACGATATTCCATATTGAATATGCGACTCAATTAGTGCATGGTAAACCACCTTAGCTGTTGGTACATCCAATTCCCTGGCTACTATGCGCATTGCATAACAACCGGAAGCAAGTTTTTTTCCCAACTGCTTGATATGATGCTGAAAATTCAATTGTTTGTCAATGTAGACACCGAGAAATTTAGTCATACTTAAATTGGTTATCGTGTCCTGTCCTAGAGGGATATCAGGAATTGTACATTGATAAGATAAACAGTTAGTTTTATTAATATTGAGAGATAGTAAATTGGCATCACACCATTCTTTGATCTTTGATATGTCTCGTGTCATTTTGGAGCGTAGATTATCAACATTTTCATCATTCCATAGAATGGTAGTATCATCTGCAAATATTGTGAATGATCCATCGGATGTAATGGTAGCCAGGTCGTTGAAATATAGCAGAAATAAAATGGGACCAAGCACTGAGCCTTGAGGAACTCCACATCGAATGGCACAAGTGTCAGATAATTTGTGTGTTCTAACAATTTGGGTTCGTTGGCGTAAATACGATTCCACCCACTTGAGGCTCTGATTTCTGAAACCATAGAGCTGTAGCTTACGCAGCAAAATTTCATGATTTACGCAGTCAAAAGCTTTTGACAAATCACAAAATATTGCTGCGCAAGCTTTTCTCTGATTCATTCCCGTGTAGAGTTTATTGAGAAATGTAAAGATAGCATCGCTTGTGCTTTTACGTTGTTGAAACCCAAATTGTTCAGTGTTTAGAATGCTGCAGTTTTTCAAGAAGTTCATTAGTCTCACTTTTACCAGTTTCTCTATGATTTTACCTAGAACTGATAAAAGTGAAACTGGCCTATAATTAGATGGATCATGATTGTCACCACCTTTGTGTATAGGAACCACAATGGCTGTTTTTAGGAAATCTGGAAAGGTGCCTGAAGCGAAAGATTTGTTTATAAGGTGGACAAGTAATTCCAGTATGAATATAGGTACATTCTCAAGTATTTTTATTGAGAGATTGTCAATCCCACATGAACTTTCGTTTTTCATATTTTTGATAGTTTTTATCACTTCACATAGGTTAGTCTCAGATATTATGAAATTTTGAGTGATATTTATATTGTGCATATATACAAGTGGGTCAGGTGCATCAGGAATATTATTTGATAACTTTTCCGCTATTGAACAGTAGTATTCGTTAAGTAGGTTTGGGTCTAGGTTTTCTACATTAGTCTTGAACGTGTTTTTCCCACAAATATCATTTACGACTCGCCAGGGCATATTCTTTTTTTTGAAAGTAGTTTCTCTTTGCCACTTCAATTTTTTTCTGTAGATCCTTTTATAGGTGTAGTAATATTGATGAAAAAGTATGTCATTCGTTGTTTTTTTAATTTGGTGTAGGCATCTTAAATTTTTAGAGGATGTACGAATCCCCTTTGTTAGCCATAATTTTTTATTCTTACTTTTTACTTTTATTTTTTGTATGGGAAATGCGTGATTGAAGCAATCAATCATGAGGTTATAAAAGGAGTGGAAAGGGTCATCTGTTACAAGGCAGGAGTTCCAGTCCTTCTGAATGCAAATATTATAAAAGTTTTCATAATTGGTTTTACTGAATAGTCTTCCCCATTTGAATTTGTTTTTAGAATTGGATGTGTAGGTGATCTTCATTTTACATTGGACAGCTTCATGGTCTGAAATGTTAGCCGGTATTACAGAACATAACACATCCTCTTGTTGTAAGTTACTACAAATATAATCAATTTTACTATATGAATGTTGCGTAATTCTAGTGGGGCCATTTGTGTGCATTGTCATATTGAAGGAAACAAATAGGTTGTTAAGTTGTTGAGTTAATTGCGAATGATTGTCGTCATAGTCAATGTTGAAATCACCCCCCATGATTATTGTAGATTTGTATGGTAGATAATTTAACAGCTGTTCTAATTTTTCTAGAAATATAAATCCATTTGCACTAGGAGACCTATATATGCATATTAGGTAGAGATCTGCCTTGGCAGAGAACGCTATTGAAAATTCAAATTCTTTCTCGCCTATAATATTGTTATATTTATTGATATCTATGAATTCAAATTTTCTTAGTGCCAGTTCATTTACGAGAATCAGTGTTCCTCCACACCTAAACTCACTTCTACAAAATTTGGACACTAACACATAGTTTGGAATATACAAAGGTTCTTCCCTATTAATCCAATTAAGCCAATGGTTTTCCGATCAGAAAATGGGCAGGTGTCAAAGGATTCATATCGTTGGGATCGGAAGATAATGGATAGAGGGGGCGGGAATTCAATATAGACTCAATTTGAACTAGCAAAGAGTAAAATTGTTCAAAAGTTAAACATGCATTTCCCGCAACCCGCTTTAAATGATGCTTAGTGGACTTCACCCCAGCCTCCCAAAGTCCTCCAAAATGTGGAGAATTAGCTGGAATGAAGTGCCACTGAATATTCTCACGTTTGTTTGTTTGAAGTTCATCATTATTTTTCAATAAATATTCCCCCAACTCCTTCAACTCTTTAGTGGCTCCTACGAAGCACGTCCCATTGTCAGAATAAATATGACGTGGTGCTCCCCTACGTGCTACAAATCTTCGTAAAGTGAGAATTAATGCTTCAGAAGTCAAATCTGTTACCAATTCAAGGTGGACCGCCTTAGTTGAAAAACAGACAAATAGGCTTATATAGCATTTTATACTTTATATCCACGACCTTTTTTATCCCTTATTTGAAAGGGTCCCGCGTAGTCCACTCCCACCACATCAAATACTTTCCCGGACTCCAAACGCGGTCTAGGTAGGTTTCCCATAATGGGTTGGATAGCAGGTGCATTGAAACGGTGATATTTCACACATTGGCGTACCGTGCTCCTCGTTAGACTACGCCCCTGTGTCGGCCAGAATCTCTCCCTGATCGAGGCAAGTAATTGTTGGGGACCGCATGCACCAATCGTATATGTTCATTTCGTATAACGAGTTTTGTAAAAGCGTGTTTGGAAGAAACTAATATCGGATGCTTTTTTGAAAATTCGTAATTCGAATTTTCCAATCTACCGCCCACACGTATTATACCATTTGTATCCATAAATGGATTCAAATTCAAAATTCTGCTTTTCGTGCCGATCTGTTTTTTACCTTGAAGTCTGTCATATTCCACAGGAAAAGAACTCTTCTGAGAGAGTCTAATTAAGTATTTCTCTGCGTTAGTGATCTCCAATAAGGTTAGAGGGCCCTTAATTTTATTTTTAATTCTTAATGAATAGGCAGTAACCCGTTTCAATTTATCCAGATTTGAATATCTATCGAATAAAAATGTGGAAAATTCATTTATTGTCACTAAACCCTTTAGGCTGGATCTTATCTCAGGCAAATTTTCCACGGTGCTTTCAGATTTCGGCCAAAATTCCTCAGACATACTAAGCCATTCTGGGCCATGCCACCACATCTCATTATCACATAACTGTGTGGGCATTACCCCTCTGGATAACAAATCTGCTGGATTCTGAGTAGTGGAAACATGGCGCCATTCATGAGATTCTGTCATTGATTGAATTTCACTAACGCGGTTTCCAATAAATATTTTCAAACTGCTAGATGGCATCCTCAACCACCCTAAAACAATATTTGAATCTGACCAAAATAAACATCTGGAGAAATTTACCTTTAGAGATTTTAATACCTTATCTGACAGACGCGCCAATACTAAAGCCCCACAAAGCTCAAGTCGTGGAGTTGATATTACCTTCACAGGAGATACCTTGGACTTCGCACAAAGTAAACTGACAGTTATGTTCCCAATATTATCTACTGTTCTAACATAAATGCATCCACCATACGCATTATTTGAGGCATCCGAAAACCCATGTAAATCAGTAGTAATGGGATTGATACACATAACGTGACGTGATATCTTCAATTTATTCAGTACCTGTAAATCGCTACGAAATTCACGCCAAGCCTTTTCCAAATCGTTGGGAACCCGATCATCCCATAATATCTTTTCGCGCCATAAATGTTGTAAATTGATTTTAGAAATAATTGTACATGGACTTAAGAGTCCGAGTGGATCAAATATTTGTGCAGTATGTGAGAGAATCATTCGTTTGGTTATAGACTCACCTTTCAGTGGCTCGTTTATTTTATAGGTCAAGTAATCTGATTTACATGACCAAGTCAACCCCAAAGTTTTAGTATTTTCATTCTCACCAAACATAAGAATATTAAAAGGCTCAGTGGATTTATCTATATATTTCAATATTTTTGGTTCGTTTGAAAACCATTTTCTCAGATCAAAACAACCTGATTTGAGAACATTTGATACCTGTTCTACGATGTACGAGGCGTGTTCAAGACTATCGCTTCCTCCTAAAAAATCATAAAAACTGTCGCGTATGATTTCGGCTATGTCCGGCATAGAATTTTCACATTCATTTGCAAGTTCGAACAAACATCGGATACTTAGAAATGGCGCTGCCGCATGTCCGTAGGTAACGGTATTCAAATTGTAAACCTTAACCGGCTCCGATGGATTTGCGCGCCACAATATTCGCTGTAGAGGTCTCTGGGATGGTTCTAACATCACTTGACGGTATATTTTTGCGATATCCGCTGATACTACATACCTATATTGGCGAAATCTCAGTAATAATGATAAAAGATCACTTTGTAAAGTGCTCCCAACCATCTGAATATCATTTAAAGAGACTCCGGAAGTTGTTGGAGCTGAAGCGTCGAAAACTACTCGAAGTTTGGTAGTCACGCTCTGCTCACGTAGTACTCCATGATGAGGCATATAATAGGCGATTTCGTTTCTGTCTAAACTCTCCACTTCGGTCATGTGTCCTAGTGTCAAGTATTCCGTCACAAAATCAACATACATTTGCTTGAATCTACTATTTTTCAAAAACTTCTGCTCTAGTGCCCAAAGCCTCCTTTTTGCTTGATCAAATGATTCTCCTAGATTCTCGATAGAATCTTTTAAAGGCAGCGACACCATAAACCGACCATTTGATAAACGCCTCACGTTTTGTTGAAAATGAATCTCGCAATCATTTTCTTCCTTTGACAAAGGTTTCTTGGCAGGACACTCTTCGATTTCCCAAAACCGCGCGAGTTGTTTTTGAATATCAAGACTACTAAAGTTACAACATAATTCGTTGTTTCGCTTAACGTTTTCAACCGGCCCAGAGATAATCCAACCAAAACGAGGTTTTTGCAAAACTGGACCATTGGCCCCCACACTAATCTGGTCGGTGCATAGCAGATTATAAAATAAATCTGCGCCAATCAACACATCTATTTTTTCCGGTTTATAATAAGTTGGATCTGCTAATACTATATTTTTGGGAATATTGATTTTAGTAGTGTCAACCTTAATATTTGGAATATGTCCTGTTATTTCTGGTAGAATCAAACAAGAAATTTTTGTATGGAAATCGTTATGAACAGAATGGATTCCTATTTCACATTTATGGGTTAGTTTCAACATATTCTGACTCAAACCGGAAACAGACATATTAATTTCTTCCTCTCTCAGGTTCAGTTTTTCAGATAAACTCCTGGTTATAAAACTTGACTGGGAACCCGAGTCTAGAATGGCCCTGACTATGTGGGTATTTCCTTTGATATCAAAAACTTTTACATGAGCTGTAGACAGTAATACGTAATTTTTCGAATTCATTGCTGTCAAAGTAGTCTGCGAATCCCTTTCAGGCTCTGAACTTTGCGGTTCGACATGCAATAAAACATTATGTTTTTTATTACATCTTTTGCAATGTCCCAACCGACAATATTTACTGTAATGACCCCCTTTCAAACAATTGAGGCACAACTTTATACTCTTTATTTTTTCTACACGGTCAGTTATTGTCATTTTTAGAAATTCCTCGCAATTTGAAATAGTATGTTCCCCCTTACATAAAGCGCAACGAATGTTGCTTGTAAGTAAACCCTTTAAAATTCGAAGAACCTCTATTATACTTTGACGATCCATTGCCGTTCCTTTGATTCGAACTATAATTTTGTTTATAGTTCTGTTCACGATTTTGTTCGAGGGTTTCCAGTAAATCCGCGCGACCTTTGAGAAATTCTTTAAAATCACTCCACGTCGGAAGTTCCTTCGCGCATTTATGCTCTTCCCATTCCCTACTTGTTACATTGTCTAATTTCATTGCCACTATATGTATTATTAAGGTATCCCATTGATCGGTGGGTTGTTTCAACTTTGACAAAGTACTTAAATTCTTCGAGACTGTATCAATTAACTTTCTAATTTCCGCGGACGATTCTTTTTTAATGGATTCTAGGGCAAATAATGATGATACGTGGTTATGGACCAACAAACGCGTATTATCGTATCTATCGCATAAAGCCTTCCATGCCAATTTATAATTATTACTAGATAATTCAAACGATCGCACAACTTCGGCAGCCCCACTACGAAGCGAAGCTCTTAAATAATGAAATTTCTCAATTTCCCCTATACAATTATTCTGATGAATCAAACTGTCAAATGTGTCACGAAACTCGAGCCATGTTTCGTAGTCGCCACCAAAGTTGGGAAGAGCTATTATTGGTAATTTTACCGGAACATGTGGTAATGCATTACCTATTTGAATGTTTCCTACTGATCTAACCGAAACATTGTCAGATGCGACATTATTTTCCCCCGAAGTTATTGATGCCCTAGCTTTGGATAATAAACTCTTTGCTATTGAAGTTACTGCGAAATAACTCGATTCGAATGATTCACGTTCAGCAAGTTGCTCTTCATGGTTATTTGTAGCAAATTCGAGTGCTTCTTGTACCCGATCAAAATCTTCTAATAACGGATCAATTCGATTGATTCTCTGATCGAGCTCTATTAAATCAACATCATTTAAAATGGATTTATTGGTTGTTTGTTCTACAAACGTTTTAAATAAAGTTAACTTTGCTTTCAAACAGCCTCTCTTTCTTTTTAATGTGGATATTTCTTCCTCAGTGGCCATTTCGAACGATTTAATTACAACGTGAATCAATGCTCTTTGCTAATACAAATCGTCTAATATTTGAGGGAAAGGAATGGAATGTAAGGACTCACCCTTCTGATCTTACGCCTGCTTCAGTAATATAGCTGTAGTATGCAACTCTTCCAAGAGGACAAGGACCGGCGCTGAGTTCTCGACTGCGGTGGCCCACTGTACAATTGCACTTTTCACCTTTATCAAATTGATAATTAACTAGTCCTTTTCATTTACATCGGTTCGATGGACCATATGTTACTTCAATAATGGACTGTATTGTATATATTCGTGTATTAAACTAATTTCTTGAAATCTGACAAGACAATAATAATATCTCAAATCTATTTTTTATTTATCTGTCAGTGCCTATCCTCACACAACATAGGCGTAGGCACTGGGTCAAACTGGGCGTCAACACAATTCCTACAGCTCTCCATTTGAGCTATTCCAGCTAAAGCTCTGATTGCTCGTTTCTGAATTGTAAATATTTTCGAGATATGGATAGATGTGCCCCAGTTTATCAATCCACAAGTTAAGGAACTATGGAACATTGCATAATAAGCAGTATGGGCAGCTTCACAACCGACTTTATTTTTTATCTGCCTGATTGCATAGACCTTGCTTGATAGATTTTTTGCTAGTTTGTCAATATGGGGTTTCCAAGTTAACTTTGAATCAATAGTTATACCAAGACATTTCACATTATCTGAGGGATTATGAGACAGCGAGAACATAACTGTTTGGGTCTTGCTTTTATTCACACATAGGCTATTCGCACTGAACCAGTCCGTAGCTTCTTGAATAACTCGCTTTACTAATTCTGATGATTCTTCATTCTTGTTTTTCCGAATGGCAAAGGAAGTGTCATCAGCGAATAGCATTGTGAATGTTGCCATTGAATTTGGCAGGTCATTGATATAAATCAAGAAAAGTAATGGCCCAAGGACACTACCTTGTGGAACACCAATCAGGATCGTTTGTAATCTACTGAGTTCTTCATTATATAATACACATTGCTTTCTCTCATTTAGATATGATGCTAGTAGATTGTGTGCTATGCCTACAAAGCCATAGTATCTCAGTTTTTCAAATAGAATATCAGTAGAGACGCAGTCGAACACCTTGCTCAGATCAAGGAATATGCCAAGTGTTGATTCTTTGTTTTCGAAACCTTCAGTTATGAAGTCGACTAATTCGAGCACAGCTTTCGCCGTGCTTCTTCCTTTCCTGAATCCAAACTGTCTGTCTGTCAAGATATTTGTGTACTCTAAATAATTTATCATTCTTATTGCCATTATTTTTTCTATAATTTTTGCAATGCAATTGGTCTGTAATTTGAAGGAAGATTAATGTCGCCATTTTTTAAAATCGGAATTATCTTTGCAATTTTTTTGTTTTGATGGAAATACACCAGATTTCAGAATCAAGTTGACAATACATGTAATTGGAGACTCTTCCAAACGAAATTAAACACGATTTTGTTTAGATTAAGAAATACTCATTTCCAATCCCATGTCTGGAGATTGCAGGTGCAGGTGTCTTTTTCAATAGTCAGAGTTATTTTTCTAATGGTCGACGCTGAGCAGATTCAGCCAAAAAAACTTGGTTTTTTTCGGATTCGATGCCGAAAAATATATTTTTGACGAGTTTGATCAGTTTCTACAGCGTACCCTGTCGAAGATGCCTCGTCGTTTAGGATTCTACGTTTGAAGATAAAAGGGCCAATTTTATTTCTTCGCTTCGTTTTTCGGGTCTGACTGAAAAGGTGAAGAAGTGTCAGAAGAAGAGGATTAGTTTCCGCCTGTCAACGGCGAAGGGCTTTTTAGGGGAAGAAAGAAGATTTCCACACCTTTACACGTTCAACGAAATTTTTCATCCTGGCCAATTTGGTATACGAGGGACATCAGAGAGTTCTTCAGAGATATTCTCCGCATCTTATCATCTAGGAATTTCCAGTTCGGCGATTTTGATATACGAGGGACATCAGAGAGTTCTTCAAAGATATTCTTCGCATCTTATCATCTAGGAATTTCCAGATCGGCGATTTTCTACAAGTCCTGAGGAGCTACTCCAGGGAAATAGCTGAAGCAAGAAGACATCTTTCCTTCGTCGCTCTCTATCAGGTATCAAGTCGATAAAAGGGGCCCACGAATCTAGAGATTAATTTGTCCCGGGGCAGGTTAGTTGCTACGAGTCTATATTTATAGGGCTGAAACATCCTTGCCTGTCAAGACATCATCAGGGATTCCTTGAGAATTCCCGACCAAAGTGCACCCCTTTGGACCTGGAACAACAATTCACGTTCCTACTTTCCACAAATCCTGCATCGAAAAGGTTACCTTCCTGCATCTTGTTTGGGGATAACCAGTTAAAGTTCAATATTCCTAGTTAGGCGCGATTCACTACGCTCGTTAGCCACCCTAGTTTTTGAAATGAACCGTGATCCTACCTCCAGTCCTCCCAGGCTGGTCTTGCGGCATTTTTTTTACAGTAATTATAGGAATAACATTGACATGAAACCCAAAATTCATGTCTGAAATTCAACACTAGGCGACGAAAAAAAAAACCATTTTTCTAATATAAATTTCACTGGCAGCTATGGAAGAATCCAGGAAAGAAATCGATGAGTTTCAAACACGGCTTTCAATTATTTGAACTCCAGTAGGCATGGCTAGCCAGAGTCGTTTGCCTACAGACAGACAGAATTCGCAGCGAATCTGTCTAATGATTTGTTAGATTTTGCAGGCTTTCCAAAAGCCGTTTCCTTGGTAGATGAGCCCGTCTACAATTCAATTAGGTCCGAGGAGCGTTTCTACAGACATGAATCGCAAATTTGTTTGGCTCTTTTTGAAAACAATGATGGCTCAGAAAGCCATTCAACTCAAGTCTCGACACCAAAATTAGATTCAGATAGGAATTTAAATACTCCGCGAAAATATTTTTTTAATTTATTGCTCACATAATATACAGTTATAACATATGTATAAAAACTATGGAAATAATAAGTTGCTTTTATTTTTTTCTTTTGCACCTAAGTGTATAACACTTGTATGTGCAAGTATCGGTTAACTAGATTATTGTAATTCGAAATATAGGTCGAGTATCTGGTTATAGGTGTTTGTTTGGTGTTATAATTATAATATATTCTAATGTATAAATGATAATCGGTAACATAAATAATTGACCTAAATTTTGTTGAGTATCTTTTAAATTTACAAATGGCTTTCATAACAAAGCTTATTGTAGTTTGTGCATATATTTTTTACTATTTTCATTGAATAGTTTCACAGTGCTAGATGTTCTTATTTCTAGTGGCAGTATATTAAAAACTTTTGGTGCCAAATAATTAACAAATCTTTGCAAGGAGTCTTTTTTGAACATTGGAATTCCTATTTGTTCATTATGTTTTGCTCGTGTGATATAAGAATGAGATATTTGTTGGAGATATTGACTATTTTTGTAGTAGAATGTTGAAATTGTTATGAAATGAAGATATCTGACATTAAAAATGTTTTCATTATATAATAAACTGGTTGAAAAGAGCTTACCTCTATTGAAAATAACTTTTAGTATGTAATTTTGGACTACATTTAGTGGATGAAGGGTGTTCTCATATGATCTACCCCATACTAATAAGCCATATCTTATAAGGGATTCTACTAGTGATCCATATACAATAATCAGTTGTTCTTTATTTAGTATTTTACGGATATGGTACATTTTGTATATGAGTCTGCGGACTTTTTTCACTAATTCAACGATATGTATATCCCATTTAAGATGTTTATCGATGGTAACACCTAAATACTTGATATTGTCACATTCTGTTGAGATCAGTAGAGTTCTCAATTTTAAGATTATTGTAATAAGGTCTATTAAAATTTGTGATTGAAAATGCTATGTATTTTTTTTTATTAGGTGAGAGTTTATTAAAATCCAGCTACTCTTTAACATTTTGTACACTTTCTGCCGCTTTTACTTTTACACCATCCCAAGAGTCGTCTTCGAAGATCAATACAGTGTCATCTGCATATGAGATTGTAGATTTATTTATATTAAGGCTTAGTAGTGAATTTATGTATGTGATAAATGTTCTGTTAAGTGCTTAGATTTAAGTTGGTACTCACTGTCATAGGTGTGGCAACGCTGGCAACCCGTGTGTGGGCGGCCAGACGGAGATGCCGGCTGAAGTAAGTCGAATAAACTTTTCTCCAGTAACTGATTTACTAGTCTTTATTCATTCGACCTGATGATCAAACATGGTGGCAGCGTGTGTAGTTTGTGCGAAGTGTTGATGTACGAAAAGCAGTAAGCTCAGTTAGTTTCCGCCAGTGTTTACCGCTCACAGGTTACCTACCACAACCGAGTTTCGCGATAGACGCCATTGCCGTTGAGACCATAAATATTGGTAAAATCATACAATATTTCGTTGAAATCACACGATTACACCAAAATTTCGCATTCATCATGCCTGATACACAACCTCAAGTGGTCAATGTCACTACACCAGTTAGCGTAAGCCCTCCGGAGAAATTCCTATTTTCATCCCCTGGCACATGGACAACATGGAGAAAAAGATTCGAGAGGTATATGTTAGTCTCGGGCCAAATGAGCAAACCAGAGGAAGAAAAAATAAACATTCTAGTTTATATTATGGGCGAAGAATCCGAGGAAATAATGTTGCAATTTCCAGTGCAGCCAACATCATATAAGGATGCTCTGGACAGTTTCGAAAAATACTTTATTCCTCAGTAGGAATATAATATACTGAAAGGATTTAAATTCCACTCCACAATTCAAAAACCAGGAGAACCTATTGAGTCTTCCATAAAGAACTTGCATTCTGTTGCCGAGCATTGCAACTATGGAACACTTAAAGAAGAATTTATCAGAGATAGAATAGTTGTAGGCATGCTCGATACTAAAACTTCTGAACGTCTACAATTAAAAGAACAACTAGATTTAAAAGAGTGCATACTGATAGTCAAACAAGCAGAACTGCAAGCTTCACAAAACAAAGAACTATATAACACAAGCCGACTAGTGAATAGGGTGCAATATTCCTCACAATCTTCAAGAGTGAAGGTTCCCTGAGACCAAGGAGTGAAGGTTCCCAGAGACCCAGGAGTGAAGGTTCCCAGAGAGGAAGAATGAATGTTGGAACAGGCGACAAGTGCGGTTTCTGTGGTCTACGTTCTCATCCCCGGGATCAATGTCCAGCAGGAAAGTCAAAATGCAGGAAGTGTGAAAAGTCAGGACATTGGGCAACAGTTTGCAGGAGTTCAAAGGTCAGATCCATACAAACTAGTGATTTAAATCAAGAACTAGATTTAGAGCAACTTGAGTTAGAATTTAATTCCTTGAACACTTCCCATTTAGATCAATCTCAATGTGCTAATAACTTTCTAGGGTCAATTACTCTTAATCACGTAGATACTAAGGAATGGTTAGCCTCAATATTTGTTTCTGAAATTAATAAAAATATTGAGTTCTTGATCGATTCAGGAGCAGATATTACATGTATTCCTAAAGAGATATTTGATGTAAGCTTTCTTAATCAACTGCAAGTTTCAGACAAAATTGTCACAGGCCCGTCTGGAGTCAAACTGAAAGTGCTAGGCACTTTGCCTGTAAAATTGAGCTTCCAAACTCACCACTTCGATACAGACATTTATATCATGGAAAAATTAACCAAACCTATTCTAGGTCGGGCAGCTATAGTTAAATTAAATGTACTCCAGTACATTAACCAAATCTGTCCAATTCAATCACAGGATTTGGTAGATACTCTTAAAGATAACGTCATGAGAAAGTTTCCAAGAATCTTTAAGGATGTCGGTACCTTCAAAACCGAAATGCATATCAAGCTTGTCGAGGGGGCCCAACCATTTGTGCAATCAGTACCACGTGTTGTTCCTATTCCTTTATTGAAACCTCTCGAGGAAGAGCTAGAGAGGCTACAAAAGTTAGATATAATTGAACCAATTGACACCCCAACAGAATGGGTAAGTCCAATCGTGGTTGTTCAAAGGAATTCCAAAATAAGGCTCTGCGTTGATTTTTCTAGGTTAAATAAATCAGTACAACGTCCACATTTTCCAATTGGAAAAGTAGAGACTATATTAGCACAAATAAAAGGGTCCAAGTATTTTACAAAATTGGATACTAATTCGGGATTTTACCAAATCAAACTCGGGAAAAAGTCTCAAACCTTAACGACATTTATTACATTATTTGGCAGATATTTTTTCAAAAGAGTACCCTTTGGAATCAATTGTGGCCCCGAATATTTTTCAATATTATTGAACAGGATATTATCCGGAATCAAAGGAGTCGTAAGTCATATCGATGACATTCTTATTCATGCACCAAGTATAGAGCAGCATAATCACATTCTAGAGGAGGTTTTAAAACGGATTGAGGCCGAGGGATTAACTCTCAATAAGGAAAAATGTACTTTCGCAACCCAATCATTGACTTTTTTAGGCCATAGAATCTCAAGCAAGGGCATTACAGTTGATCCAGAACGAATTGTAGCAATACAAAATTTTCCAGAGCCCAAAAACAAAAAAGAGGTGTTACAATTTCTAGGCATGGTCAACTTTTCCAGTAGATTCATCCCAGATAGGTCTCAGGTTCTAGAGCCACTGACGGCCCTATTAAACAAAAATGTCAATTTTACTTGGGACATATTTCAACAACAATCTTTTGAAAAAGTTAAAAAGCTATTGCAAAATAGCCCTACACTAGCCTATTTTGACCCCAGTAAACAAGTATCGATCTCTGCAGACTCCTCATCATACGGCTTAGGGGCCTGTTTGATACAAACCTCAGAAGAGAAGAATTAAATTGTTGCATATGCTTCACGTTTACTTTCGGATGCCGAAAAAAGATATGCACAAATTGAACGGGAAGCACTTGCACTTACTTGGGCAGCCGATAAATTTTCAGAATACATCACGGGAATTCTCATTTTATTACAAACTGATCACAGACCCTTGATCCAGGTACTTCAAACTAAACCCATTGACGAATTGACTCCTCGTCTACAACGTTTTAGAATTCGACTTATGCGATATGATTACAAAATTTACTATTCTCCAGGAAAAGACCTAGTAGTCGCGGACGCCTTGTCGCGAAATTTTTCAGCCGATCAGGCAAAACCTAGTGAAAATGAACTAGCAAGCGGTGGAAGCATGTAAGACTTGTAGTACAATCTCTGCAAGTAAAACCACTATTTCTGGAAGAAATTAAAGTCGAACAAGCCAAAGACGCGATTTTATCAAAAATTAAAGATTTCTCACATACAGGGTGGCCTAATAAAAACAATCTATGTAGCGAGTTACTAAAGTTTTATCCTTACAGAAATGAAATTTCATTTTCAGAAGGATTTTGTTGCGAAATCTAAGAATTATGATTCCACCTTCTTTACAGCTAAAATGTTTGAATTTTATTCATCAGGGTCACTTGGGAGTAGTTAAATGCCGCGAAAGAGCTAAATTATCAGTTTGGTGGATTGGCCTTTCCACTCAGATAGAAAATCTAGTTCGAAACTGTCCACAGTGTGTCGAAAATAGAACAAATAGTAAAGAGCCATTTTTCAAAGATGCATTTCCTAACCGCCCATGGCAAAAAATTGCCTTAGACCTATTCAAATCGGATTCATGGTACCTCATAGTTACCGACTATTATTCAAGATTCTTTGAGATTTTTAAAATGACAAAAATGACAGAATCGGTCATAATTGAAAAGCTGAAGGAGCTATTTTCACGATATGGTATAAGCAAAACAGTTCGTTCAGACAATGGTCCTCAATTCCAGACTGAATTTAAAAAATTTGCTTTTGAGTATGATTTTTGCCATATTACTAGTAGCCCTTACTTTCCCCAATCGAATGGATGTATCGAAGCGGCGGTTAAGATTGCAAAAAATCTCATTAAGAAAAATGATGATATTTACTTAGCCTTGCTGTCGTATCGCACTGCCCCCCTTGAGTGTGGATTGTCTCCTAGCGAGTTATTATATGGTAGGAAACTGCGTACACCGTTACCAGTGTTGCCAAGTCGGTTGAATGAAAATATAAATTCTAATTTTTCTTATTCCAGAAAGGAGGGTATTGCGAAGGACAAATCAGCAAAGCAGTTTGACAAAAGGCACCGAACTAGGAAATTGTCCGATTTAGCAATTGGAGACTATGTCTGGGTAACTGACTTACGCGTTTATGGGAAAGTCATTAAAATACTAGATGAACCACGTTCATACTTGATCGAGTCAATCAATTCTGGCGTTTACCGCAGAAATAGATGGCATCTGGTTCCTGCTCCTTATTATTCCGAATCTACAGTTACCCCGAGATGGACAGTTCCAATTGATAATAACTTCAAAAATGCTGGTATGTTACCGGTAAACCGTGAACCACAGGTGAATATTGACACTGAAAATATAGAAGATACTGTCCGACAAGACACTAACAGTGATGTGTGTGCCCCGAATGTGTCTCAGGAAGAGCAGCAAGACATTTCCGCGAGTGTCTTCTCTCCGAGACCTAAAAGACTAATCCAGAAACCGACTTATCTCAATGATTATATTCTTAAATAATCCTGAAGAGGGGGATGTTCTGTTAAGTGCTTAGATTTAAGTTGGTACTCACTGTCATAGGTGTGGCAACGCTGGCAACCCGTGTGTGGGCGGCCAGACGGAGATGCCGGCTGAAGTAAGTCGAATAAACTTTTCTCCAGTAACTGATTTACTAGTCTTTTATTCATTCGTACCTGATGATCAAACAATAAAGAGTACCGGCCCCAATACAGTGCCCTGGGGGATACCTAGTTGCGTATTTGAAGTTTCACTTACTGAGTCTTTAATTTTTACAGTATGTTTTCTATTATTGAGGTAGTTCTTGAAAATTTCTGACACGGTTCCACGGATCCCGTAATTTTCCAATACCTCGAGGAGTCTATTATGTGGGACCGTGTCAAAAGCCTTTGCTAAATCTGAGAAGACTGCAATACATTTTTTATTTCTTTCCAAGCTGTCGTTTATTGAGTTAACAACTTCATACATTGCGTCAGAGGTACTTTTACTTTCCCTAAATCCAAATTGATTTTTATGTAATATTTGATGCTTATTTAGATGATCTTGAAGTCTAATCATTAAGCATTTTTCAAAAAAATTGAAAAAATTACTTATTATGCTAATGAGTTTGTAATTAGAGATATCTGTCACATTACCATTTTTATAGATTGGGGTTATTATTGAAGTTTTAAATTTGTCTGGGACTATGCCCGTTTCAAATATTAAGTTGATTATATAGAAGAGTGGGGATATAATATACCAATGCTTTAGAAGTAATCCTGGAGAAGAGTAATTTTTTAGAGAGTTTAATGTGTTGGATATTTCGTATTTAGTAGCTGGATAGAGGAACATAGATTCAGAAATAGTTGGGTACCTATTTTTGTAGTTATTAGCAGATCTTTTGATCTGACCAGCCATTTTTAAAGTAATTCCATTGAAATATTTGTTGCAATAGTTAGCCATGTCAACATCATTATTAAATCTTACATCATTCCCATCATGAATTTCTAATGTATTATTTTTTCTGCTGTCGGTATTGCTTGATTCCGAAACTACTTTAAATAGTTTTCTGATATCATTTTTATTTTCGTTGACTGATTGTTTGTAATAGTTATTTTTTGCTGCGTGTATTATTTTGTTGAGTTGATTTCGGTATGATTTATATTAATTCAATAGTAATTCATTTTTACTCTTGATCGCTTTAAACTTCATTTTGTCCCTGTGTTTTATAGAATTGATAATGGCCTGTGAAATCCATGGTTTTATTTTTTTAGAGCTTTTGATAGGTACTTCTTTTTTATTCAGGGACTGATTATATATTTCAATAAATATATCAGAAAATGTTGAATAAGCTATATTTGGGTTATTATATTCATGTATTATACTCCAGTCTTGCAGTTTTATCAGATTCAAAAATTTATTAGCATCCAGAATCCCAATAACTTTAGTTTTTTTATGTTTGGAGCAGATAAACAGTCATAGTGCAATCCTAGATATACAGGATCATAAAGATATGGTCAATACAAGTTGTAGGTATTACCCTCGTATAAGTGTTAATATATGATTCACAAAATGAAGACAAGTGCGTAATTGAAAAAACCTGTCCCTTGCCCTGTTTTCCAAAAAAGCATACATTCTTAGGGTACGTTCTCAATAGCTTTTCTGGTATATATCTCAAGAAATATTCAATAGGGTACACAGGTTCAGTTGGGTCTCCATTTCTAATGTTGCCATCTGGAGCCACTCTTGTTCAACTGTTTGAAATTCAAATTTTTTCCAACTCATCCTCTATTTCTTCTTATTTTTCTTAGCTGCCAGACGTGATAAAGGTTCGTCATCGCTGCTGGAATCATCGGGATCATCCTCTGTATGCCTATTTTCTCCAGAGCTTCGTTCTTGAAGTTGCTCATCAATCTTTGTTACAGCGTCAGCTCCTGCTCTTGGTTCACAAGGAATCTCCAGCCTTTGTAAACTGTCCTCTTCATCTTCATTTTCTTCTATTTCTCCAATATCTGACCAATCACCATTTTCAAATAAGTCTATAAGTTCTTGCACATCTTTTGGGTTTTCGAGGTTATACCTTTTGTTTGATGAATTCATTTTCAGTGTAATATCAGCTAAGATTTGATTAATATCTGAAAAAAGAAATGCCATTCATAACACTTCATACCATATGCACACCTACATGTACAAATCTAGATTACAATTCAGACTGTTTGTACATCAATTTTTACACGCAAATAAGCATAAACAAAACAATGAAATTGTTATGTATATTAGTAAAATCATATTTACAGAAGCCTATAAATACTTTGCACTCATATTTTTAGCAATAATCTCATCATTACCCATGAAAAAACAAACATAATGGGACTTACCGTGAATCGATAATGCACTGTCAAAGAGGTTATACATTTACTTAACTTATTTCCCACTCTGTCGGGTAGGTGGAGCTAGAAGATCGTCTTCGCTTTTTTAAATGTGTACGTAAGCAAGGACAATCCGCACCAAGTGAAAATGTTTGCTAGTTTATTAATTTGTTTTTAAATAAAATCATTGTACATACTGGTGTACGTCGGGTCTGAAGGGGTTAATGTAGGCTGTAAAAAGTTCATAAAAAAATCTAGATAAACCTCACCATTAAACCTTAAAAAAAATAAGGACCAATAATTTTGTTGTTAATGATACCAGCCCAAACGTTCACTTTTTTAGGATATTGTGTGTGTGCCTCACAGATCCAATGAGGATTTTCTCCGCACCAATATCTACAGTTTTGTCTATTAACCGATCCATTTAAATGAAAAGTAGCTTCATCAGAAAAAACACTTTTGTTTATGAACTGCAAATTGTAAAATGAATTGTAAAATACTTCCTAAACATTATGTGACATTATTTCCTTCATTCTACGTAAAGTATCAAAATTGTACATTTTCAAAATAAATTTTCTCAGTTATGATTGCACCAAATTTGAAAAACTTAATATTGCTGAACATATAATGAAAATGCCTTTCAAACAAGGTGCCACACGACCCCCTTCTCATTTAAAATTTTTGAGGTGCTTATAATTCAGAGGAGGTGCAAGAAGGGGGTGATATTTTCGTACTGTAAATTATCAAATTGACAATAGAAATCGACCTCTTTCAGGTTTTTTAATCAAATACATAATAACACTAAAAATGAATTTATTCCATACCTATGGACCGCACTGTATATAGTAGTCTTAAATATATTCAGGAATTGTCATTAGTTCAGGGTTACTCTATTTGTAAATTTAGGGGGTCACTTGAATATTCTTGTAGGTTGTAATATTTTTTTTTTTTTTATGTTCTGGTTCCCACGAAAAGGGATATCCTGTAATGTTCAGAGAACATCGTGGGAACCAAGGGAAAGAAGGTAGGAGTTGGTGTTCTTCTTAAATTTCTGGAGGTTGTATGCTTCGGGGAACACCTCCCTAGGCAATGAGTTCCAAAGCCTCGCTGTTCGTTGGATGAACGAGTCTTTGGAAAGTGATGTTCTGCAGGTCTCCAAAGTGACCACGAAGGGGTGTGATGACTGAACTTGACGGGTTAATCTTGAAGAGACTGCCAAAGCAGGAACGATTGTTGATATTTCAGAAGAGCATCGCCCATGAAAATATCTATAAAATAGAGACAAATCGCCAACTTTTCTACGGTGTTCCAGACAAGTGAGCGAGTTTGTAGCGAGGCATCACCGACGAGACGAATTGCCCTTTTTTGGACAGAATCCAATAGCCTCAGGATATGTTTAGGTGCCGCTCCAAATATGGGAACAGTATTCCAGGACAAGTCGGATCTGTGCCTTATAGATCATAAGCAGCTGAGTGGGGGTGAAATAGCTCTTGGCACGAAACAAAAAACCAAGTTTTTGGGATGCACTTTTGGCAATGGACCTCACGTGATTTACCCAGGAAAGGTTATTGCTGATAGTAATACCAAGCATCGATATGGATGACTTCAGTGGTATGGTTACTCCTGACAAAGTTATGTTAGGCACAGTGAGATCGGCTTTTCTAGAGAAAAGACATGCTTGTGTTTTGTTTGCATTGAAATCTACCAAGTTATTAGATCCCCACTCGAGAATTGTTGCTAAGTCCATATTTATATTATTAACAATTCTTCCTCGTTCATTTCTGGTTTCACGGGCTGATATAGGGGCCCTGGAAGAGAAAGCGGTATGGAGGGTACTATCATCGGCAAAGCTGTGTACTGGACATGAAGTTGCTTTCAACAGGTCGTTGATGTGAAGTAGAAATAGTGTTGGTGCGAGAATAGATCCTTGCGGAACACCAGCATTTATGAGTAGAGTGTCAGATGAAACTCCATCGACCACCTACATGGAGAGACCTGTTTGAGAGAAAACTAGCAAGCAGAGAACACAGCTGAGGGGCAAGCCATAAGACGGAAGCTTGGCGAGGAGTCCCTGGTGCCAAACTCGATCGAACGCCTTGGAGATATCTAATGCCACAGCTAAAGTTTCTCCATACTTTTCAATAGATAGCTGCCATATATGTGAGACGTAGGAGCAGGTCACCAGTTGATCTCTGATGGCGGAAGCCATATTGCCTATCGCTGACAATTCCTGAGTCTTCCAGATATTTCCATGAGCTCGATGTTGATGGCTTTTTCCATGACCTTTGAAATAATAGATAGCAGTGCGATAGGTCTGTAGTTGCTAGATAGGGACTTTTGACATTTTTTAGGGACTGGCTGTACTCTTGCAATTTTCCAATTGGACGGAAATACCCCCAAATTGTAAGAGTGGTTGAACAACTTGCAAAGAACAGGTGTTAGTTCGGGGCACATTTCTTGAGAACAATCGGCGGGATACCGTCAGATCCACAGGCTTTGTTGGTGTTGAGACCCAGCAAAATCTTTCTGATAGTACGTTGGCGAAAGGTTGATCTCGGGCATGTGACTGTCAATAGGTGTAATGTTCGGGGTTGTTTTCCGATGAATCCAGAGTGGAATTTCCAGCAAATAGGTGCGCAAAGATATTGGCTTTTTCCTGGGCAGTCGTTGCTAGTGTTCCATCTTCTTTGGTTAGAGGAGGAAATGAGCTGGAAGTGAAGTTTCTTCCCACAGCTTTGGCGAAAGACCAAAATGAACGGGATCCGTTAGGACATTCAGCAAGTTTTGATCTTATTTTGGCATTGTGGGCATCTTTGAGCATTCTATTGTCTCTTTGCATATGCCTCTAGCCTCGACATATGCTGCTCTGGTCTCAGGGCCCGGATTTTTAGCCATCGATGGTATGCTGCCTGTTTGGAAGCCACAGCTCTAGAGCAGTTTCTGTTAAACCAGGTCTTATCGGATGATGTTCTTCTTTCGGTATTCGGTATGTAAGTTTGCATCCCCAACATGATGATTTCAGAAATTGTCTCAGCACATCGTGTTGGATCTACTGAAGAGAAACAAACTCTCTCCATGGAAACGCTGAGAAAACATACGAAGACCTTCCCAGTCGGCCGAATTGTAATGCCACATGAGACGGGTGGTATTGTGCAGCTCGATGGTAAATGGAAAGAGCATGTTGTGGAGATGAGGGTGTGATCAGAGTTTCCAAGTGGGACAAACTTCTATTCTATACGGGTCAGGATTGGTGGTGAGGAAAAGATCTAGTGTATTGGCAGACTGGGATGCGGGTTGGTAGCTCGACCAGTTGTTCTAGACCATGAGTGATGGCGAAGGCCTCGGCTTGACGACCCGCATCATCTGTTTTGTTAGAGAATTTGAGCCAGGCAGCGTTATGTACATTAAAGTCTCCCATGATTATGGTTTCAGCTGTTGGATGGTTCTCCTGAATATAGTCCAGTTTGAGTGATAAAAACTCAAAGAGGTCGTTATATGAAGGTTCATTAGGTGATAGGTAAAGGCAGCAGAGAAACTTAGTCAGTTTGGTATCAGATAGCTTGAACCACATCACATCAAAGTCTTTCGGTTCCAAACTCTCTTCACGCTGGCATGAAAGGTTAGCCTTAGCGTAAAGGCAGACTCCACCTTTGAACCTGAATCGAGAATGGAGTTCGTAACCAGGACAAAGCATATGGACCTTGTTGGTGGACGAGTTTACTTGTGTTTCTGTTAGAGCCAGAATATCCGGTTTTTTTGTCTGTAGGTAATGGTGGACGTCATTGATGTTCTTGTTGAGTCCGCGGATGTTGCAAAAATTAATCTTTAATGTTGAGTCCCCTCGAGTACCTCTCGCCCGGAAATCCGAATGGAGAGGTATTTTGCTTCCGGAGTGTTTTACTCTAGGAGACTTCATCATTATTACTATTAGGATGCACCTGAAAATAAAGGAGGAATTGGGGGAAAAGAAAGAGGGAGACCGGAAAGTATCGACCGAACACTGAAACATGGAATGATCCATTTCACAGCACACAAAGTCGATATGGTGGTATTTCACCGGGCGATGAGACCATCTTCCACCTACGGTTATCCTTTTAGTCGCCTCTTACGACAGGCAGGATTTACCATGGGGCTATTCTAAAGCCGACCCCATATAGCAGCAGTAAGAGACACGTGGGAGAAACCATAAGGAGTAACGGGCCATTTGTCATAACAGAACATTATTTCAGAGTATTTTCCAGAATATTCATGAAAGTCATATACAAATATGATTTTTCTATAAATAGATTCTTGACCTTTTTCTGAATGAGTTTGAATAAATTCTGTTTTTTATTTTATTGATTGATACTGTTATAAATTATGGAGTCCTTCGTCAAACCAGATGTAGGTTTAGGTAGTTTGATGATATTATTGTTGGTTTGCCTTGTATAATGAGTGGGTGTACTCTCCAGATTTTTATTTTTATGAATAAGGCAGGCAGTTTCAAGTACAAAAATTGAGGCTTCTGCAAAATATCTCACTCCACGTTTCTGAGCAACGAAGACCATTTGGAATAATGTCGTACTACATGTTCCCCAGAACGCAATTCTGTAGATGTGTTTCAACGAGAGCAAAGTATGTTGTTCTGGTGGCAGTATAATCTAGCTCATTCGAAATGACCCTCATTGCGTAGCATCCAGAGTTTAATTTCTTACACAACCTCAGGACGTGTTCATCAAATTTTAGTTTACTGTCTATTTGTAAACCCAAAAACTTTGAGGCAAGTGTGTTTTGTACAGTGTCGAATCCAAGCTGAAGTTCTGGTAGTTTACAACGAAAATTTATTATATTTATTTTCTTGATGTTAAAACACAGTAGGTTTAAGTCGCATTAGTTTTTTATTTTAGCAATGTCAGCGGAGATTGTTTCATATCTATCTATATTCTTATTATGCCACAGTATTGTTGAGTCATCCGCAAAAAGTGTCATATCTCCACTTATGGCCGTTTTTGTAATGTCATTCACATAGAACAGGAATAGAACTGGCCCAAGCACTGAACCCTGGGGTACTCCCCATGAGATGGTCTCTCCTCTTGACCGTCTGATTTCGGTTTGTTAGGTATGATCAGTATTCCATGATTCAACCAGTCAAATGCCTTTGACAGATTATATAATACCGCCCCGGAATTTAGGTTGTTATATGTGGTTTGCATAAAATAATACATAGCATCATTAGTACGTTTTTTGGCTTGGAATCCGTATTGGTATTTCCAAGAATGACAAAATTCATTTTTTGGCAGTTTTAATTATCTTAGCAAAGATTAGAGAAATTGGCCTATAATCGTAGGATCATTAGTATCTCCTCCTTTGTGGATTGGAATCACGATCGCCGTTTTTAGAAAAGATGGAAAGTCCTCGGTTTGAAACGATCTGTTGATGAGCTCGACCAGTATTTGGAGGGTCTCTTCTGGAAAATTTTAATAGACATTTCATCTATTCCAGCTGAGTTCTTGTTCTTTATGTCTGCAATTACGAGCTTTAGCTCAGTAATGTTTGTGTTTTTGAAGTGGGACGTCTCTTCTATATTAATTTCTACTAAATAGTCCAATGGATTGTTTATTGGGTTCATGTTGTGGGTTAGTTTTTCGGCGATACTACAGTAGTATTCGTTAAGCTCATCTGCGCTCAGAGAAATCTCCATATTTTTTTATGCTTTTTCCTCTGAAATCATTAATGATTGACCAAGTTTCTTTTGTTTGGTTCTTTGCCATTCCAAGCCTTTTTTGTAATAGCTTTTGCTAGCTTAATTGTGTGTGTCTATATATAGTTCTTTTCATAGTAGTTTTGAAAGAATTCGTTATCTGTGAATTTTCTGATGTAATGTAGCGAGCGTAGATGTGTTGCTGGTGTTTTGATCCCCTTTGAGAGCCACTGTTTTTTTTTTATCTTCCGTTTGGGAAATGACTGGTTAAAATTGTTCAGTAGTTTGTTGTTAAAGTTATTAAATGAGTCATCAGATATCAGACTATGTCCCCAGTTTGTTTGTGAGCATAGGAGGTGAATTTTTTTTAAAGTTTGTGGTATTGTAAATTCTACCATACCTGCATCTGCGATTCAGAGACTCTGGTTTAAGGTTGATCATATGGGAGGTGACCAAGGAGATACCTTGATCTACCATTTTGGATATCTGATTTTTCACTTCCTCTTTGTGAATTTGGGGATAAGGGTAGTATTATATGAAAATTGGTTTGCTATTATTTATGTTGATTGGGTGTTCGATTTCATTAGTGAATGTTGAATTGTCGCCTTCTAAGTAGAAAATATCTGAAAATTTTATGTGAAGGTTTGAGATTGATTCTGTGTCTTCTTCGTTTAGATGCTCGAGCCAAAGTTGTTCTTGTATGATCTGATGTCAGTCTGTTTGTTCGAAAGAGTTTGATTCCCTTCTTCGAAATTATTAATTGAAAAATTCTGAATGGTTTCAAGTGATAGTTCTGAAAAGTTTATTGTTTTCAGAATTGTGTTAACATTAATGATTGACGTGAAAAATGTATCCTTGTCATTTAGTTAGAAGATGGCATTTGGAATATGGACTTTTTCGATTTTCTGAGCTATCAGTATAGCTTCAGTATATTTCAGGTTCCATTTCAATTTGAAGAGTTCAGTGCGAGACTCAATTGAAATCTGGTTTTGAATGATGGGAATTTGATTTAGTTCAGCTATCTGTTGTTGATTGATATGATCCGTCACTTTGAAAAGTGGGACAGTTTTGAAGTTTGCAATTGTTTATTCAAGGTTCACAAAACAGTTTTAGTGTTCTAAGAAATCAGAGCCTAAGACTCTATCGAATTCAATGTTGAGATTGTGGATGTATATTTTTTGAGGGTCGTAAGGTTTGAAGGGAGTTAGTTGAGATTCGTTGATTATTATTTTCTGGTCGGTAATATCTTGAATTGCGATGTTTTCAGGAGAACGTGGTCCTTTTCGCAGGTTTTAGGTTTGAAAATGGAGAGTCCTGCACCTATTTCTATCAATAATTAGAAAGTATTGGTATTGTCGTTGATGTAGATAGGTTTATTGAATTAACTGGTTAAGTAGTTTTAAATTGTCCAAGTTCATTGTTTGAATATGGATTTGAAGTTAGGCAATGTCTTGATCTGGGAATCCCTGTTGAAAGTTGTTGGGTAGATCGCTCTGTATCTGGTCCGAATAAAAATTTTGGGCATCAAAACTCTGAGGAAAACTTTGAGAAAAATTAGGACATGCAGTTTGGTCAATAGCAGGTTCTAATTGTTCCGGTAAAGGATTGGTGTCCACTGCCACAAGTGAGGAGCTGCTTGTGTTCTAGTAGCATTTGATGAATCCGCACGACTGCGATATTAGTTATCCATTAGACTTTTCAAAAACTTTATTCGTGGTGGTTGTACCATTGTTGAAGATTGAAAAATATACCAATTACTGAGATGAGTTTCATTCAACTGAACTGATTAAGGCACTTTCTGACTTTTTATATGTTGACAACATGTTGATTCAGCATCAGCAGTTCCCATCATGGAATTCTGCAGATACTGATTACACTAATAAACGTTTTCTGGAGAACTTGTTATCGAGTGAACTTGATACTTACGTGAAGGCCATTATGCCATAATGTTGCATATAACATACATTTATTTATTTATGTATTGTTATATTTATATGTGATGGAGCCAATTCTGTAAATAAATAAAGGTCCTTGGAAAATACACTTTAGGTATTCCACTTATTTTTAAAATAATCAGAAAATAAAAGAGGTTAATCTCAAATAGCATAAAATACTTCTAAAAAGTTTAAATACATTTTGATTTTATTTTTTCAAGGCAATGGACATATATGAATATGTGATACACCCACTATATTGAATATTTGATTTCACATACCTGATACTACCCTAATCAATTACGGTTGGTTTAAATTTTCTTGGCCAAAAAATGGTTACTATTTATATTTAATTAGGTTACTCTTTTTAAATAAATTTGTGTATCATTAAATTGGAAGATGGTTCACAACAGTTAAGTCTCTAATATAAATATATCTTACCTGCCATCCTCCAAATATTTCATTATGACAAATATAAGCCATTCTTTTATCTGTCAATAATAAAATTTCTCTCTTTGCTATTACTGGATAATGTGCCTCGTAAACATCCGTTTTGGCATACTTTCCTTTGGAAAGCTCCATCAACAATTTATGACCTTCAGCCTCTATTACATTGTAAGGTCTAACTAAACCATCAGCTTGCAGAAACCTTGGTGGACGCAATCTCAAAGTGTCTTCATTATTATCTGCTGCCCTTTTCACCACATCGAGGGAGCCACTTGCAAAATCAACTACTCCTGCAACCGGTCTTGCGACAAGCCCCACAGCTCCTTTTCCCAAACCTTTGAAAAAACCTTCAACGCCCTGTTCTTTAGCACCCTCTACTGGTTTCGTGAATACTCCGGTTACACCAGAATACACCCCCTAAAAGATTATATATACTTATCAATAAAATCCCTGAGCAATTGAAAAAAAAAAACATTTGGAGTATTTGACATTAATCAATCAGATCAAAATCAAATCAAATTTTATTGAGTCCGTATCCCATTCACAATAAAACAGATTTGACGGGTCATAAAAAAACATCTTAAATGAAGATGCTGAAAGGAATGTGTATAAAGAAAAAATATAAAAAAGTGTAAAAATGACAATACCCAGCAAACATGTTATGTGTGAGCCTCTAGAGGCACTTTGAAAACAGCCGACAGACAACATATGCGGGCCATAATCATGATACATCGTCGGCCCGGCTAGCCCGTGTCGCGATGGCCACCAGTAGGCCTCCAGACTACCACCCGCTTTATTACAGAGCGGGCCTTCAGCGGATAGACAGAGGCAAGATGAACTGATATTGCATGGACAGATTATGGTGCGATAGCGGGTATCCTACTTATCAACCGCGTCATTCCACTGTTGGGGTTTCATCAATGATCTATGCAAATATACAGGGGCGTCCAATTCAAAATGCTGTACATGGAAGTATAGGGCATATCTTGGAAAGCAATGAGCGTAAATATGATTTCAATGAAAACAAAATGGTCCATATAAGCGCCTAAGAACAATCGGAAACAGTAGAATTTCAATGACGAGAGGTCATTATTATGCACAATAAATTCACCAAACATTCAGAATCAACTGATTCATGGACTAGATATAAACAATTCATGGTTTTCACTCTCTGAAGCCACTAATTGTAGAGGATTTAGGAAACTGTTGAGCCAGATTGTTCCTATATAGTTACCTAAACAGGCAACTTTTTCTCCATTTCAATCATTTTTATTGTATCTCAAATAGTTTCCAAGATACTCATCCATATTTCCCAGGTATTGCATTTTAAACTGGCCTGAAAAAATATTTATAACTAGTTCGATTTTTTTATTTTATTTCAACACATTTTAATACATTTATATCACTTGCTTGCACAACAGAGGTTCCTAAGGATTTGTGGACGCATTAGTATTGAATATATACCTACAAAGTCAGCGTTATGGTAGGGTGTGATTGGCCTACCGTCCAGGGCGCCAGGCATGAAGGTGCGCCAGCCGAATGCGCTTCCTTCATGTATGTCTGCTCCTGCAAGGTGCATATTGTGACTTGTTGCACGAAGCGGAAAAGTGGAACGACAATAAATGTTTATTTAATTTTTGATCTTTTTTTCCTAATTTTTTTTTCACTTGTGTGAGTTGAGAGACCAGAGATAAAAAATCTCGCCCAGGGCACCGGAAGTGCTAAAACCGGCACTGCCTTCAAAACAGAAGTTCAGTACTTAATATATCAAAAACATGAATGACATTATTTTTCCATTCCATTTTGAGATAATTTACCGATAACTCTGTTTTATAAGCTATATATTTAGGTATAACAATGAAACAAGATGAGTAAAACGAATAAATATAATGAAAAATAAAAAATATCCCATTTACAAAATATATATAAAAATATAAAAAAAAGTTTTCTTTGGGTGGCAGGTACTGTTCAATTTAAAAGTCCACTATTTTATCATTTTTTAGCAGTTCTCTTTGCTCGACCTCCTTCACGGTCACCAGCAGTTCTTAGCCATGCCTTGATGGTTGTCTCAACAATATTAATTGTACAATCCTTTGACATAGGATTTTTCCTGACTGACACTACAAATAGAAATTTGGAATGAGTATATGAATTTTCGTTGAAAGGAAATTCATGTTTCGAATATAAAATATGGCCCATGATTCGAATAGAAAAGAAGAGCCAAAAGAACTTACCATGTATCAATTGGATCAAGTTTTTGAGATCTTTGAAACCATTTTTCTCATTTCGCCCTGTCCAATTTGTGTGGATTGCCAATTCATTAGTAATTAAATTGCAGAGAATTTTTCTGCATGTCTCATTATCATCCTTGCCTCCAATGTATTGAAGCATAGAACACTAAAATTAAAAAAAAGCAATAATAGTCATAGGCAATGAAGTAGAAGATTCAATGCAGCTGCTGGATTCGAATTATTATACTGCCCATAATTTCAAATGAAGATATACACATGTTTGAATGTCTTAGTTTAGCACAATTTTAATGCAGTTGAAATGTTACTTCAGTGTGTGTATATTTCATCACATTTTTTTCAACAATATGAAATGGAAAAGTTGACTTACCATTTCAGCAAATTTGGTTTTGTCTGATGAATCATCATTCAATCCTCTGGATCTTCAACAACAGAATTAGTGTCCATGAAGTTATCAGCAATATCAATTTTCATATGTTTTGCTTTACTGGGTCCGGGCTGACTATCAACATCAAGATTTCTAGGAGAAATGTCGTCTATCATAACCACAACCTCTACAGTGGAGACTATATCCTCAACAGCATTTTTCGCAAGGCGCTGTTTTTGACGAGTGCTCTTTGTGATATGCACGAGTTTTCTAGAGGAATCATTGTGATGGTATGATGATATATAAATATATAGCAAATGATGTAGGTATACTTACTTTTCTGTGTTTTCGGACATATCTGCTTGCTCTAAAGTTAAAAAGTCCTTTGTTCACCGAATAGATTAAATGACCACACACAAATCTGAAAAAAATTTCTCCTATTTTTCACAAAAATAACCAAACCACAGTCACCAGATAAAAAACAAAATACACGATTTCGACATCCGACACGAAATCAGCAGTAGGGCCAACTGCCAACGTGATATTCAGTAATGCCAATGTTGCATTTTCATTACAGCACAGCACATACTGTGTCAAAACGACATCGGCGCGATTATCGCAAATCTTTAACGGGCAATTTCTGGCTCAACTTAAAACATCTATAATAAATATGCGTATGTTCAGCCAAAGCGGCAAAACTGATATCATGCCAATTATTTGCCGACATCGGTGTGCCGCTGCCGACATCTGACCGCCGTTAACAGCTATGGCCCGTCAATTTACCGCTCATTAATGTTTGCTGGGTACTGAACAACAAGATCTAAAAGTTAAGAGAATAATTCGGCGTTAAGAGAGAGTAAGTTTAAATAAAAAAACTAATAAAAAACATTTTTAAAGACAATCTTTTATTTAAAACTTATAAAATAAGTTTAAGTCATCGCTGACAATGATTTTATTATTTTTTGTTGAATTATTTGGTTTTAAAAAGCTTATCGCGCGAAGTGTTCATGAGTAGGTACCAATTAATTTCATTGGACAATGATTGGTTGGTAAGTAACACTTGTCGTCAAAGTATTCATTTTATTGAAATTCGCGCGACAAGCTTTTTGAAACCAAATAATTCAACAAAAAATAAATCATTATTTTATACGTTTTAGTACACGGCTTAAATAGAAGGTAGTCTTTAAAAAGATTTTTTAATTAGTTATTTTATTTTTTGCTTTTTAGTTAGTTCGCATTAATCTGTTCATTTCTAATAGAGCATCGTTATTACAAGGTATCTTCCCTGAAAGTGTTCTGAGCCGAAAGAAATCATGATCTCTGACCCCAAAAACTCCCACACACCGATTTTGAATGGAATCTGATCATAATCACAAAACTCGTTCGCCACCCTGAAGTCGATAGCTTCAATCCATAGCTTTTGACAAAAAATCATAATCTCCTAACCTGAAAACTCCCACATACCGATTTTGAATAAAATATGACCATAATCAGAAAATTCGTCCTCCATCTTGGGGCCGCCATCTCAAATTTATAAATTTTGACAAAAAATTCGAAATCTTCGACAGCAAAAACCGCCACATACCAATTTTGAATGGAATCGGACCATAATCACAAAACTCGTCCACCATCTTGGGGCAGCCATCTTGAATTTAGGAATTTGAGGAATGCATTTTTAGATCTAATTTTTTTATCATAACATAGCATTCAAAACAATAAGTTCTATAAATCAAATATTTTTCCCTTTACTTCGATTTCATGAAATATATGATAAGCAAACGTGCATCATAATCAAAATAGTTTAACTTAGATATAAGATATAAGTGTAATCAAATTTCTGTATTAAATTTTTTGTATTGCTTGTTTATCAATTGGGAATCGAATATGGATGAAGAGAGTTTATCAGGAACTTTAGCGAATCAAAAATAACTAATATTGAATTAGATGATACTCAACAACTGAATGATCTAGCTAATATGAATGATCTTATGAAAATACTCACAGTATGTCATTTAAAATTAAAATAATTAATAAAAAACCTTTTTTTTCAAATGCACTAAAAAGTTAAAAATAATTGCTTTGGATGTGTGACGTAGGTTATTCCGTGAGTTATAGATTCAAAAGCTTGTCGCGCAAAGTTTTCAGTTCGAATACAAAAGCGACAAGCTTTTGAAACTATAACTCACGGAATAACCTACGTCACACATCCTAAGCAATTATTTTTTACTTTTTAGTGCATTTGAATAAAAGCTTGTCTTTAAAAAGGTTTTTTATTAATTATTTCATTTTGTGCTTTTTAGTACTTAAGTACGCCTTATATAATCTATGCATTTTTGTTAAAGCATCGTTATTATGAGGCCTTGTTTTCCTGTAAGTTCTGAGCTATCTAGTCCTCCAATGAGGAGACCATCAAAGATTAACTCATCCGCCATCTTAGAATTGTCATCTTCAATTTACGAATTTTAAACTAAAAAAAACCCCGACATACCAATTTTGAATCGAATGGGGCCATAATTACAAAACTCGTCTTTAATTTCTGAATTTTAATTTGTGAATTTTGAACTCCCACACCAATTTTAATAATCCAAACCCTTTTGCCATTTCAATATATTTTGACAAAAATTCATAATCTCCACCCGAAAACCCCAATACCAATTTTGAATGGAATTGGACCATAATCACAAAACTCGTCCGCCACCCTGATGTCGATAGCTTCAATCCATAGCTTTTGACAAAAATTCATAATCTCCTAACCTGAAAACTCCCACATACCAATTTTGAATAAAATATGACCATAATCAGAAAATTCGTCCTCCATCTTGGGGCAGCCATCTTGAATTTAGGAACTTCGACAAAAAATTCATAATCTCCGACCCCGAAAACCCCCGCATACCAATTTTGAATCGAATTGGACCATAATTACAAAACTCGTCTTTAATTTCTGAATTTTAATTTGTGAATTTTGATGACTCCCACGTACCAATTTTGAATTGAATCGGACCATAAACCTAAATCCCGTCAGCCATCTTCGTGCGCCATTTTGTTTTTTTCTCTAACAAAAATTCCAAGAGCCGCCATTTCAATTTCATAAATTTTGACAAAAAATTCATAATCTCCGACCCCGAAAACCCCCGAATACCAATTTTGAATGGAATTGGACCATAATCACAAAACTCGTCCGCCACCCTGATGTCGATAGCTTCAATCCATAGCTTTTGACAAAAATTCATAATCTCCTAACCTGAAAACTCCCACATACCAATTTTGAATAAAATATGACCATAATCAGAAAATTCGTCCTCCATCTTGGGGCAGCCATCTTGAATTTAGGAATTTTGACAAAAATTTCATAATCTCCGACCCTGAAAACCACCAGCACATACCAATTTTGAATCGAATTATAGATCTCGTCCGCCATTTTGTTTTTTTCTCTAAGAAAAATTCCATAACTTGCAAGATTTGACCCTAACTAATAAGTGAAACTAAATAAAAGCTTGTAAAAATAGAGTAAATACATGATAATAGTTAATTACCATTGAGATCATTTTCAAACTCTTCTACAGTGTAAAACAATTTGGTTTTGATTAAGATGTTGAAATTACATTCATAAAATCAGATGTACTTTGGAATTTTCTGCCCACATTTTGTTTTTTCTAATAAAAATCAATAATTTGAATATATAAATTAAAATTTAAAGAAAATCAGATTAGTTCAATTCCATCTTAGATCATTTTCATAGATTTTAAGAAATATCAATTTTTGAGTTTTAAGATGTCAATAGTTTAAACAATATTTAAATTATTAAATTTAAAGAAAACTCCATCTATCTCTCTTTCATAGATTAGAATACAATTATTGTATGGATATCTCCAAGATGGATGATTTGATGGCAGAATTGCATATTTTGAAACTAAATGATGTGATGTCCACGAATTTAAGCCAAGTTTGAAAAGGCATGTTGAGAATGAAATTCGGTTAAGAAATTTTCGGAGAATGTAACCACCATGAACTGTTTCCCAACTTTTCACACTTGTTTTTTTCCATACTTTCACAACATATACCTATCCCTAGACGGTTATTTCCTTCTTGTAAGTTTATCTAGGAAATCCTAGGGCTCAGGAAAAAATAGTTTTGGGGATTGGCATTTATGTCAAATAATTGAAAAATAAATACATTACAAGAATAAGTTTGTTAAAACAATTATAAATACAAATTATAGAAAAAGTTATTTGTGGAGACGCAAGAATTTCAAACTTTCTCTTCTTTAATCGTACCATTATGGAAGAAGGAGAGAGATTAATTAGTGATTTCAAATTATGCTGAAAAATAAGACCTTTCAATCATAACTGAACAAACAAAAGACTTGATTAAAAAAAAATGTTGAAGTCGAGAACATGTTGAAAAGAAAAACATTCTCAGTTGAATATTGATTGAAATATTCTTCTGAAAATTAAAAAATCCACAATAAAAATGAATAGTTATTGCAGATGATTCCACATCTGATTTTATGAACACTCTGTTAATATTTTTCAACAAATCGAGAGCATATTTTGAGAGGAATCCCAAGCAGCATTATAGTGACGGAAACTGATACTGAAACTTTGACTCGGTGGTTATCACGTAATCACCACTAAATCTACCACTATACAGTAAGAATAACTAAAATTGTATATGTGTATGGTTGTAGTCACGTAATTCCCATCTATGGTAGCCACTCCACAGTTCTATAACTTATTAGTGTCATTTGAGGTGTCTGAAACATTATGGCCACTGAGCAAATCACTTTGAAGGTTTTCAAACTTAAAAGTGGAAAATAACCGTTGCGGTAACCATCCTGTACCACTTAAATATCACTTAGAAGTCAAGTCACTTTCAAGAGAGTATGATAGTTTCGGTGACGTTTTGGTTACTTCCATAAAGCCTTCAATGTGGCAGGCACTTGATTGTGATATATGGTGATGGTTGCCACGTTCTTGCTATCTCCATAAGTGATAACCTCCAAAATTCACCATTCCGCGCGATGACGAAAGCTAACCTAAGTTTTCTCAAATTATTTTATTGTGGCTTACAGAAAGTTTGTTTACCTGTTACGTGAAACATGAATGATTTTATTCAATATGAAATGGGTTATGCGTTTTCAATAGACAATTTTCGTTGATTCTGAAGTGACCGTGGATTGGTCCGTGCGATGACGAAAACTAACCTAACTTTTCTCAAATTATTTTATTAGGCAATCCATACCACCAATATGGCGGTTGTTGGCACACAAACCGATAATCGCCATAAGAATATCATTGTCAGTGTGTACCTTTGGCTTGTAAAAGTGTATTTTTGGTTATTTTCGGAGCTTTTGTGTTGTTAATTAATAATATTCAGATGGCGAGTGATTACCTGAAGACACTATTGTTGAATAGCAGAGGCTTTGGTGAACGGTATGCTTGAAAATACATCCCCATCTTTTGTTTACATTTTTATCAATGTATTTGTTACAGGTATAAAATGAAGTTGAGGATTGATCAGTGATTTAGATCCTTTTTACACTGAATATTTCTGAACTGAATTGTTCAATTTTTGGTGCTCCTCCTGTTACGAATATGGATATTATTTCGTATTTGCTTTTTACTCAGCTTTCCCAAATGCAGATGAAGCCCTATACAAGTTGAAGGTGAGAACAAAAATTCAGAATCATTTATATATTTTAGTTAGTCTAGTATGTTTTTTCCTAGGCAGCAGGTTTTTTCTAATGGGTACATGTACAGTTGCAAATCTTGAGTCATCGAAGTGAATTATTATAAATTAGGAATAATAATACATAAGAAGCAATTTATAACTTCTGATCTGTTCTATTATGTTTATTGCCACATTTGTTTATTATAAGAGACAATGATTTGATATTTAAGAATATTACTTCTCAACTTTCATAATAGTTCTTTCTAATCGACATAACTTTTTTTCAGGTCAAGTATTCACAAAAGGCAAATTAAAAACCTTCAGATGTTTGGTACATAATTGAAAAGGATGAAAGCATTTGTACTGCTCACTGTACTTGTATGGCCAGAAACAGTGAAGTAGGTGGTCATATTGGTGCTATATTAGAGGCAATGTCACGCAAAGATTTGGAAGCTGTGTGGCCAATGCCATCCAGTCAAAAATTTATTGGACGACTTGCCTCTTGCTCAGTTGTTTTAAAAAATAAAATGTTTCAAATGAATATGAATATATATAAATAAATATTTGTTTATTTGTTGTTTTTCTGATTCAGTTGATTACTCTTAATTTAATACCAATTATAAAAAAATTACACAATATTGATATTTGTATATAGTACAATTTCGATAAATATCACGATATATCCAATTTTTACTGTTAATAAATTACAATACCCTTTGAAGGTTGTAGACGATGTGGTAACTTGATTACTCTCGTCTCGGACGTCCATTGTCTTTATGTTCTTGAAAAGATTTTGGAATGTGAATGATATACATTCAATAAATGGGTTATGCGTTTTCAGTAGACAATTTACCTTGATTATGTATGAAAAGGTTAATTTAAATAGATCGGATCTCTATCTTGTGCTCCTGCTTAATATTTATACTTTAATTGTTAATTATGTTTGCATAAATGCCATCTTTTAATTGTTTATTACCTATAATAATTTCAAGATAATAACTTTGAGGTGGTGAGATGAAATGTACCCGCAATTTCGAGGTTAAAACTTTGAAGTGGCAGGTTATAATAGCCCGAGTGTTCGCCCCTTTCAAGGGTATAAGACCTATTGTAATTTTAAGGTTATAACTTTGAAGTGGTGAGTCATGGTCCTGCGACGTGGGTGCCACTTTCCAGTGGTGGAAAAGTTAATAATTTAGTTCCACTGGGCACTTTATGATGGGAGGAGCTTTAGAGTGGTATATTTACACTTTCTGCCACTTTAAAATTATATTCTGCAAAAGCCGCCATATTTACAGGAATATGCTGGGTCGCCATTATTAGAGAAATGATCGAAATATTCAAAAAAGATTTATTTGTCATCAGCAGTATTTGTTTCAACTAACCAAGATTGATAAAACAATGTTTGAGGGATTTAAGTACATAATTTCAGAGGCAAGTTATTTTCAAAATTATAATGTTTTCCTTCAAATAAAGTGTATTCAGATGGTGCGTGCTCACAATCGAGCTACAACACCCGAAATATAGCTTTCAATCGTTTTAATTTTATCCTGATCAGAAGTATCCAAGTTCAATATACTTACTTACGCGTTTGTATGTTTATATGTTGAAGTTGATAGTGTTAGAAATGAATCAGGCAAAATGGAAGAATGAGGAACATTTATCACAAAAATATGTTGCTGAACAGAGATTGAGCTACATATCAGTCAGTTGTTTAACGTGTCTAGTGTCGGCCACTACATATCCACGTTTTTGCCAGGTGACCACAACGTGGTTGGAATGTGGCTATCTGAGATCCAGGAACGTAGATCGGAACGTAGCAGCCACCAAAAAAGTGTTCCCCATTTTGGTAGCCGCCGCGTGATAGAAGTGAATATTATGTGGCAGTGGTTGTAGCCAAACACTTCAAAGTTCTATTCTATTCTAGTATCGTATTAAAAACATTATTACATAACACCCTGTTTATTCATGAGTTATGGAATTGATAATATGTAATGCACTCGTGGAATAATTCATAAACTAGAATTATATAATAATTTTTATGATTGAAGGTACTAAATTGAACAGTTATGAATACTCCAAAGTGTTTTAGATATTTGAAATTCAAAATACGCAGAGGGCTCTGGAATAAAATGAAGAAAAAACATTGAAAAAACTTTTTTTAATAGGAACAAAACAGGTAAGAAAACTGTTAATGAAGGTAACATAGACTAGGTAAAAAACAACGAAACATACTTAAAACGTGTTCTTCATTTAAATGAATAATTTGATTGGTATTTTCGACAACACACAGTGTGTGCATGATTAATTTATAAATTACATCCACCAATATAGATGTTGCATAAAACTCAATATTCAAGAGGATCTAACTCAAAAAATATCTTTTTAATGAGATGTATATGTGACAACCTCAAAATTATTAATACAATTAACTCTAAAATAAAGTGACTTGATTTTCAGCGACATTCTTCCCCTTAGTATGGACACCTTTATCGTTATTACGAATATTGAGACGAAGGATTTTCTCTTGTAAATTTCTTGGGATGTTCCTACGTCGACTACTCTTACAATATTATTGAGTTCTATATAAACTCTTTCGTTGACACCCCAAAGCATTTCTTCCGGTTCGGAACACCTTTTGTTTACTTTGAGCGCCCAATAAGTCTTGATAGTTTTCACGTAACCAACACTTCCACAAAATATCAATAAAATATTACAATATCCTGCATTTCTTTTTGTATAGCAGATCATCCGCAGAAAAAAGGACCTGTATAATGATATTTGCTGATTTACCAATAAGAATATCATTGAGAGTAATGGTAATTGGTTGGTGATAGATGTATTACGACCTGTTGGAGCATAAACCGCTTCTACCTATGAATGAGATTTCAGATGTTGTCACTTTGGAAAGCAATTCCGTAGTAGAAGATAGTTGGAAGAAGGTATTCAGGCGAAATAATTGGAAAAGTATGGTGTTCATAAGAACAATCCTGAATCAATCAATAGTACAAACGACGTGATTGGAGATACAAAAAAGAACCAGTTATTCAGTGGTGACATCAATATATGAGAGAGATATGTTGTCAATCTGGACATTTCAAATTCACAACAACAGAATAAAAATCACAATACTATAAACCAAATAAACCATTAATCGGCAGAAAGGAAAACTGTTCCAGGAAAGCAGTTGAAAAACGATGCTTTCTACATGTATATAAATTGAAGCCTATGACAATAGCTGAAGTTTATATAATGATATCAAGGGAACTTTTCCAGGGACAAAGATTGAGAAAATCAAATCGAGGTTTCCTTTCATAATTCAAGGTATCTATCCACTTTTCCAATCTTGAAAAAGCCTGGAACGCATCTGCATTGCCAATGGGAGCATAGATAAGATTTTTCTCAAGAAAAAACTATCAACACCAAAAGCATAGCATAAACGACTTATCCATGAATAAATTTGATAATGTGAATATCCTTCACTTGAACATACACAAACACTCAGACAGATTATCTTTTTTTCTTGGGAACCATGATTTCAATGTTCTGTGCTTCTCTTGCAATATTCACAACTATAATTTGGTATCATTTTACTGTAGATCCAGTTACATTCATGATAGTGGGTGGTAGTGTTGCTATTTACGTTGACAAAAACTCGGCTTTGCCTCGGGCATCATGTCGCGCAGTGCTGGAAATTTTAACTTCCTGCCCTTATACTATTACTTGATTCTTATCAAAATATAGTTCATGGACATTTTCCTCTCAAAAAAGTTTATGGAACTAATTTGAGTTCACCAGTGAAGTGGTTTCATGAAAATTTAAGAGAAATGAGAAATCTGGTACACATGCAAAAACTATCTCTGATTCAACGGTCAACCCAAATCAGATAGAAACTTTCAAACAAATGAACAAAAATTATAATAAATCAATAATTGAAGCTAAAAGAAAATCATATGACAACTATTTATCAGAATCAATTAATAAAATCAAAGATAGCTGGAGGTTGATAGAATTCGGAAGCAATAAGCAAATCAACAATAAAATTAGTGGAAATATCAATGTTCATGAATATAATGCATTTTTTGCCACTATAGCAGAAATTATAATAAATCAATTTGTTGATGTCAACATCAACAAATCTGTTTTCAGATCGATTGATGATCAGTTGAAGCCTAAAGTTCCTGACTCTTTCTACAATCCATTACTAACTCTGAAGTATTCAATGCAGTTAACTACCTGATGAATTTATCAGTTGTTTCGACTTGTACGCTCTAAATAGCAGAATAATTAAACAATCCATTCAATTTTTCAATAGAATCTCTAATTATCTCATAGAATGCTTGTATAACTGATATTTCCTGACGAGCTAAAGCTTAATAAGATAATCCAAGTTTTCAAAAAAGGAGAAATTGATAAACTGGAAAATTATCGCTCAATATTGATCATACTCATATTTGGTGAAATATTTGAAATCATATTGGAAACTAGATTGGAGATGTACTTTGAAAGCAAAAACTTCTGAACAAGGATCAATATGGTTTTTGGAAATCATGCTTGAAGGCTTTGAAAACGGGCAGCTGACATAGGTCACTCTCTGTGCCCTGAGCAAAGCTTTCCACTGCATCTCCCAAGATATTCTCTTGAGCAAACTAGCTGACCAAGGTGTAAGAGGTATTACACTTTCTCTATTCCAGTGTCCTTACAATGTCCTTAATAATAATGAATAATCAGCATCTGAAATAGTGAAAACAGGAGTACCCTACGGTTCTATCCCTGGGCCTGTTATTTTCATCATCATTTATATTTATGATTTTTTCCATCACATGCTACCTGGTGAATGTGTCGTTTTTGCTGATGATAGCACACTTACCGGCTCCGAAAAAAAATGTCAAAACGTAGTTACAACAATGAAACATTTGGAAAATTAGGCAGAAAAGTGGTTCACTGAAAATCTTTTGAAGTTAAATAAAGACAAAACTCAAAATCTGATTTATTCATCTGACAACAACATGAAAACAGGTGACACTGCTAGGGATAACCTTAGATGATAATCCCATTATATTCATTATCTATGCTCTAAACTTTCTGAATACATACTCTTGCTCCAATAGTTGAAATATAATTAGTCCCAAGATTTTTTTGACAGCATATTAGGCTTTTTTCATTCACTTCTCGGATATAGTATTGTCTCGTGGGAAAACTCGTCTTCTTTAGATAGAGTTTTCAAACTTCAGACAAAAGCAGTTAGAATAATTGCGAATGCAGGTTATGAGGACACATGCAAATGAATTCAATACTAATTCATACTTTGATGACTACAGTACTTGTAGTTTAGCACTCATTAGACCTTCCAGATACAGACTGCAGAAGTCTGCATTTAATTCCCTCAATACAAATCTGTATAATATCTTTCGACAAATAGTGAAAAAATTTACATTTCAAACATTCAAAAAATTCATCAAAAAGGAATTAGTTTCCAAATGTTACTATAGTGAAGAAGAGTATATGGCTAACCCACCTGTTAATGCATAACCTCATTTTGTATATATATATATATATATATATATGTCCCATCTTGATAAAAAACGAATGTACTCATATAATAGTTTATGTATAATATTTTTAATTATTACTTTCTTATATATCTTTCCTTTATATATGTATATAGGTATTTTAAGAATAAAGATGCTTGATTTGATTTTTAAGAATAAAGACTTGTATAAAGTCAATGAGGGCATCACTCGCCAAAAAGGTATTTTGACACTCCTCATTCCTTCCACCAATATAATCAAGAACTCATTAATATATAATGCTGCAAAAATCTATAATCATATTCCATGGAACATAAGAGATATTAAAGACTATAAACGATTTAGATCATCTATGAATAATATTCTTCTTGAACATGTTCTTTACAATGTTCAGGAGTTCTTTCAGGTCACTTTTCAATAATCTTACCTATTAGGAACACTATAGAATCTAGTTTAGTTATAGTATTCTTATTTGCAATTTAGCTTGACCTTGATACCTGCATCAGGATCTCGTATTTTTCACTTTGTGTTTATAAACTTTATATTGCTTTTATTTTTTATTTATATATTTCTTTACATTTCTACATTTTTAATATATTTTAACGTGTTGTTCATGAATATAGACTATACAAATCAATTTGTTATGTCTTACATGAAATGTACCTGAATTTAACTGTGACTGTGTTTAAAATGTCTTGAAGTATCTGTAAACTTACTGTACTATTTTAATGTTTCTTGTGTTTGCATGTATAGCATACGTGTTTTTACATTTTTGTATATAAACTGACTTAATTCTGTTCTTTGTCAATGATAATTCTTCTTCCGGCAATAAAGTATATTTGATTTGATTTGATTTATTTTTATGTGGTTTCCTGATTCTCTCCACTTATATCTTTTGACTTGCTACAAATGCTACCAATGCACGTCTCTATTGACTGCCTTTTGTTTTTCTGGGCAGCTGCTTTCATATGCTTTCATTATAGCATTTTGAAGCTGCTTGGAGGCTGTATCTAGTTCCTCAGCTGAATCGATGGATATATGCTGGTCCTCCAACTGCCTCTCAAGATGCTCTTTATAAGCATCCCAGTTGGTCAGTTTGGGTATCCTATATCCTCCGAAGCAGGTTTCCGATGACTCCAAGTCGAATCTTATGTGTTGATGAACTACTTCTGAGGAAACTTGAGCATTACGGATTTCGAGGTATATCGCATTTATGGATAAAATCATACTTCTCAAATCGAGAACAAATGGTTAGAATCTCAGATAGGACTTCCGAGAGATCTCCAATACCATCCGGAGTACCTCAGGGGTCTGAACTGGGACCTATACTCTTCCTACTATATATAAATGATTCAACCCATCTAAAAGTGAACTATAACATCACAATTTTCGCAGATGACACCACTCTATGCTGGACCAGCAAGGACCCGAAGGAACTAGAGGCATCCATACATCCCGATCTATCACAAATTTATGACTGGTGTAATGCGAACTCCTTATCACTTAATGCGTCAAAAACGTCATTGATAAACTTTAAATGTGACCTGCCTCGGGGTTTTATGCCTTACGTGTGCTATGAAAAATAGTGTACCACACATTAATTGAATCACACATGAGATATGGCATCCCTTTCAGGGGAACCTGCAATAAACAGTGCTTCAACATGAGTTTTACTCTACAAAAGCATGCTGTTCGTTATATGTGTAAGGTGGGTCCAGTAAGGAACTTTTCAAGGACTAGAAAATTCTTACCCTACCTTCTCTTTTAAATCTGGAAACCTACATATGTATGATATTAATCTTGGATCCACCCGCCAAAACAATAACATAAGACTACCTATACCAATTTCAAATCTGACGAAGAACTCGCTGATTTATAATGCAACCATCTTCCAGAACGCGTTAAAATAATTGAGTCACTAGTTTTATTCAGGAGATCAGTTGAGATGATTCTCGCAGAAGAGGTATTCTATGAAGTCAATGATTACTTCATCAAAAGCTTGACTTGAATATAATTTGATACCCTTTGTTATCCCTCTATCTCATCATATCTTATTGTATATTTTTTATATTAATGTCGGCTTTAGAATAGCCCCAAGGTAAATCCTGCCTGTCGTAAGAGGCGACTAAAAGGATAACCGTAGGTGGAAGATGGTCTCATCGCCCGGTGAAATACCACCATATCGACTTTGTGTGCTGTGAAATGGATCATTCCATGTTTCAGTGTTCGGTCGATACTTTCCGGTCTCCCTCCCTCTTTCCTTTTCCCCAATTCCTCCTTTATTTTCAGGTGCATCCTAATAGTAATAATGATGAAGTCTCCTAGAGTAAAACACTCCGGAAGTAAAATACCTCTCCATTCGGATTTCCGGGCGAGAGGTACTCGAGGGGACTCAACATTAAAGATTAATTTTTGCAACATCCGTGGACTCAACAAGAACATCAATGACGTCCACCATCACCTACAGACGAAAAAACCGGATATTCTGGCTCTAACAGAAACTCAAGTTAACTCGTCCACCAACAAGGTCCATATGCTTTGTCCTGGTTACGAACTCCATTCTCGATTCAGGTTCAAAGGTGGAGTCTGCCTTTACGCTAAGGCTAACCTTTCATGCCAGCGTGAAGAGAGTTTGGAACCGAAAGACTTTGATGTGATGTGGTTTAAGCTATCTGATACCAAAGTGACTAAGTTCCTCTGCTGCCTTTACCTATCACCTAATGAACCTTCATATAACAACCTCTTTGATTTTTTATCACTCAAACTGGACTACATTCAGGAGAACCATCCAACAGCTGAAACCATAATCATGGGGGACTTCAATGTACATAACGCTGCCTGGCTCAAATTCTCTAACAAAACAGATGATGCAGGTCGTCAAGCTGAGGCCTTCGCCATCACTCATGGTCTAGAACAACTGGTCGAGCTACCAACCCGCATCCCTGATGTCAACAACCAGTCTGCCAATACACTAGATCTTTTCCTCACCACCAATCCTGACCCGTATAGAATAGAAGTTTGTGCCCCACTTGGAAACTCTGATCACACCCTCATCTCCACAACATGCTCTTTCCATTTACCATCGAAGCAGCACAATACCACCCGCTCATGTGGCATTACAATTCGGCCGACTGGGAAGGTCTTCGTATGTTTTTCTCAGCGTTTCCATGGAAGAGAGTTTGTTTCTCTTCAGTAGATCCAACACGATGTGCTGAGACAATTTCTGAAATCATCATGTTGGGGATGCAAACTTACATACCGAATACGAAAGAAGAACATCATCCGATAAGACCTGGTTTAACAGAAACTGCTCTAGAGCTGTGGCTTCCAAACAGGCAGCATAACATCGATGGCAAAAAAATCCGGGACCTGAGACCAGAGCAGCATATGTTGAGGCTAGAGGCATATGCAAAGAGACAATAGAATGTTCAAAAGATGCTCATAATGCCAAAATAAGATCAAAACTTGTTGAATGTCCCAACGGTTCCCGTTCATTTTGGTCTTTCGCCAAAGCTGTGGGAAGAAACTTCACTTCCAGCTCTTTTCCTCCCCTAACCAAAGAAGATGGAACACTATCAACGACTGCCCAGGAAAAAGCCAATATCTTTGCGCACCTATTTGCTGGAAATTCCACTCTGGATTCTTCGGGAAAACAACCCCCGAACATTACACCTATTGACAGTCACATGCCCGAGATCACCTTTCGCCAACGTACTATCAGAAATATTTTGCTGGGTCTCAACACCAACAAAGCCTGTGGATCTGACGGAATCCCGCCGATTGTTCTCAAGAAATGTGCCCCCGAACTAACACCTGTTCTTTGCAAGTTGTTCAACCACTCTTACAATTTGGGAGTATTTCCGTCCAATTGGAAAATTGCAAGAGTACAGCCAGTCCCTAGAAAAGGCAAAAAGACCCTACCTAGCAACTACAGACCAATCGCACTGCTAGCTATTATTTCAAAGGTCATGGAAAAGCCATCAACATCGAGCTCATGAAATATCTGGAAGACTCAGGAATTATCAAGTCTCACATATATGGCAGCTATCTATTGAAAAGTATGGAGAAACTTTAGCTGTGGGGCAATATGGCTTCCGCCATCAGAGATCAACTGGTGACCTGCTCGCATACGTCTCACATATATGGCAGCTATCTATTGAAAAGTATGGAGAAACTTTAGCTGTGGCATTAGATATCTCCAAGGCGTTCGATCGAGTTTGGCACCAGGGACTCCTCGCCAAGCTTCCATCTTATGGCTTGCCCCCTCAGCTATGTTCTCTGCTCGATAGTTTTCTCTCAAACAGGTCTCTCCATGTAGTGGTCGATGGAGTTTCATCTGACACTCTACTCATAAATGCTGGTGTTCCGCAAGGATCCATTCTAGCACCAACACTATTTTTACTTCACATCAACGACCTGTTGAAAGCAACTTCATGTCCAGTACACAGCTTTGCCGATGATAGTACCCTCCATACCGCTTTCTCTTCCAGGGCCCCTATATCAGCCCGTGAAACCAGAAATCAACGAGGAAGAATATAAATATGGACTTAGCAACAATTCTCGAATGGGGATCCAATAACTTGGTAGAATTCAATGCAAACAAAACACAAGCATCTCTTTTCTCTAGAAAAGCCGATCTCACTGTGCCTAACATAACTTTGTCAGGAGTAACCATACCACTGAAGTCATCCATATCGATGCTTGGTATTACTATCAGCAATAACCTTTCCTGGGAAAATCACGTGAGGTCCATTGCCAAAAGTGCATCCCAAAAACTTGGTTTTTTGTTTCGTGCCAAGAGCTATTTCACCTCCAGTCAGCTGCTTATGATCTATAAGGCACAGATTCGACCTGTCCTGGAATACTGTTCCCATATTTGGAGTGCGGCACCTAAACATATCCTGAAGCTATTGGATTCTGTCCAAAAAAGGGCAATTCGTCTCGTCGGTGATGCCTCGCTTACAAACTCGCTCACTTGTCTGGAACACCGTAGAAAAGTTGGCGATTTGTCTCTATTTTATAGATATTTTCATGGGCGATGCTCTTCTGAAATATCAACAATCGTTCCTCCTTTGGCAGTCTCTTCGAGATTAACCCGTCAAGTTCAGTCTTCACACCCCTTCGTGGTCACTTTGGAGACCTGCAGAACATCACTATCCAAAGACTCATTCATCCAACGAACTGCGAGGCTTTGGAACTCATTGCCTAGGGAGGTGTTCCCCGAGGCATACAACCTCCAGAAATTTAAGAAGAACACCAACTCCTACCTTCTTTCCTTGGTTCCCACGATGTTCTCTGAACATTACAGGATATCCCTTTTCGTGGGAACCAGAACATATAAAAAAAAAAAAAAGTAAATGTGTTTTTATACTTGAGCACTATATGACTAATTTTTATAATAATGACTTTGTGATGAGATGTAAATCTTCATACAATAAAGTATATTTTGATTGATTGATTCAATGTCAAACTACATGACAATTTTATTGAAAAAAAAAACAACTTCCAAATTCCTAGGACTGCACATAGACCACCAACTTTTTAAAAAACATGTCATGAGGCTTTGTAAAAAAATTGCATCTGGGTGTTTTGCTGTAAGAATAGCATCTAATGAACTGGGTACGAAATTAGCAAAGGATGTTTATTACTCACTTTGTCAATCCAACCTAAGGTATTTCCTTCCCTTCTGGGGAACATGCAACCAAAGGAACTTCAACTCTGCCTTTATTCTCCAAAAATATATAAATAAAATAAAATAAATATATACAAATCAACAAGGACATCATGCACACCTCTATTCGTTCAACAAAAGAGACAGTCTCTCTCTCATCCATAAACACAAACATAACTTCAACCAACAACACCATAACACAAGACAAACAGAATATATCCGATTACCCATTCCCTCCTCAACACTAACTCTCAACTCGATATTCTACAATGGGAAAAAGGTTTACAACCATCTCCCTAAAACAATAAGGGATGCTCCTAGTCTGATTATTTTTAGAAATAAAGTTAAAAACATACTTATATTGAGAAAGTCTACTATAGCACTGAAGAATACTTTGTAGATGTTCACTAGAGATACTGGAAATTGTAACCACTATAGATCTCATAATCCTTGCACCTAATGTACCGGCTACTATTTTTGTTTTTTGTTTTTTTAGTGATAGGATACCACTTAATGTTATATTGTATCTGTTCTTAATTGTTATATACATTTTTACACTGATGTAATTTCAACCTTAAGACAATGTCAACGAAAAATAATTTTCTTTGGACAATAAGGTAATTGATTTATTGATGATCCGACATCGAAGAGTCATCAGATACGTGCCAGTTGCAACTTGAAAAGTTTAGAAATTTGTATGTTTCACATGGTTCCTTTCCAGTTGCCATATGATTGCTTGAATTTATTTTTTTAATTTTTTATTTGAAAAGCAATAATTATGACATTTTTGCCCACAAACAAAAAATTTAACCTAAAACCAGAAAGGCGATTTTTCTCGAATAATATTCAATTAATTTGGGCAAATATGTGGTGGCTTTTTTCTATGCTTTATGAAATCCATCTTGAATATGTTATCTTCAGTTATATTATTATGTTCTTTGAATTGTTCTTCAATTTTTATATTTGATAGTTTTTCTTCAAATTTTCTTCATACAATTTTTATCTTTGGATTCTTCAAAAACTTTTTCTTCAAGAGCATAATTCTCTATCATTTTTGTGCTTCTTCTCTTTGAGGAATTTGCCAGTTTTAGTTGATTTTATATCGTCACCCTTCTTGAAAGCATTCGGTTGTCTCACTCGAAGTATACCAGTACTTCCAGTGTTGCGTTTAAAAAGGCTACATTTAATTATTTTTTAAATTTGGATTATTTGGTATTAAATAATTCTGTTTATTTATTTCATCCGCGTACTACACTCTGTTGTAGAGTAGTATCAGCTTTTCATGGAACCTGTATTTGGTGTTAAATGCAGAAATCTGTTATGTCGCTGAGAAATCACCATTACAAGAATCACGTCTCTGTTAGTAGATTGCAAATCTCTCGTATATTCTTCTTCGCATTTTATTCTTGTCTGAAACTCCGAAAAGGGAACTTTTGATATTCGAGGTAGAATGAAGATTGATGGGGAAAAGTAAAAAAGGGTATCCAGGATCATTGGCATGTTATTCGTCGATTTGTGAAGATCAAAGTTATCGTCAGCCTTCCTAGGTGTCCTGTTGTTGAAAGTAAGACGTGTCAAATTTGAAAGAGGGATTCAACAAGAAAACCTAACAGTGTCATGGACGTGTGGAGCGCCCCCACCAAAATGTATATTTGAAACCCTCTACGTTTCTGAGGTGAGTAATAAATTGCTTTTGTCGAAACTGAAGGAGATGTACGTTCACTATGTCCTTTTTCTGTAGCCTCACGGTTATTTCCGCATTAACACTTTCCACCATAGGGTTTCATGGTACAGTTTCATGTTGGAAGTAGCCCAATCAACAAATGACACTCCGCAGTTCACAATCTGCAAGTAAACATGTTGTAATTGGGAGTACAGATCAGTCTTAGTTTTATGCTGAAGTCCAAGCAAAGGCAAGCAGGAATATCAGAGTTATACTCAGTCTCAAGGAGTTGGTTTCGTGAAGATACTGCCTAGTTTGAATGTCGGATTTGGTTGCCAAAAGGATATGTTTTATGACTGGATTCCTGTTTGTGGAGCCCTGATATCTTAGAGGTAACCTTTTATGCACTAATAATACTCACCTTAGAATCTTCGATGGATATCAAACCTTGGTATCGATGACTGGCTGTTACTATTTCGTCTATTTTTGTTTATGTATGTCAGTCCCAAAAGGCTGGGAGTAAGTTTAATTCATATTTTTATAACAAACGGTAATTGTTTAGTTCATACTTTTATCACAACTGATATTTGGGTATTTCATATTTTTATCGCAAACGATAATTATTTATGGCATTGTAGCTTGTAATTATGTATATTGTGGTATTCTATGCGTGGTAGCCAACATAAATAATTATTCAGAATAAGCTCCTAATCAAAAGGTATTAAGGATACTGCTAATTATCCATTGCGGTGTAGTTATGCTCATGACCAAAAACGTATTACAGACTAGATAAAGTAATATATTTCAATATATCTTACATACTCCGCTGTAACTACGACGTAGTACTACGAACGGAGAGAGCTCACATAGATGGATACATTTTTTGAGGGTATTACATTTTAATCTGTGATTCTCTACTAATTTACTCACAATCTCTCAGACTACCAATACATCAGCATTGAAATAATCTTATTTTATTGGTTAAATAAGGTTAGCTCAATATTTTTTATATAACCAAGTGGCGCTCAACAAATTATCATATCTCTGTACTAAAATATCTCAGCCACTCAATTATTTTCTCAACTCAACAACCAATAAATGTTCTCCGATTAAAAGCACCGTGCACATGTAACCTGTTTTCCCCAGAGGAAAACAATTGCTACACCAGGTTAGATTTATTACAACATTTTCTGACTATTTTGATCTTTGGTTTCTTTGGATGCAAGTTTTTATGTAGATCTGGCATGGCTACTTTTATTTCCTGCTGCATATTTGGTTTTAAATATAATGTTGAGTTTCGAATTTATTTTAACCTTGTGAATTTCCTAATTTTACAGCCTTGGAGTATGATTTGGCTGAAATGGCTGTTGTCCGTTACCTAATGTAATTGTTTTTTTCAATTAACAAAAGTTCTTTTGATTCAATTAATCAGTAAATGAGAGTTTTCATTTTTTAGTTTTTCTTATTAATTGGCAAGTTCTGAATTTTCATAGGAATATATTTGACACATTCACCTATATACAAATTTGTCACAGTCAACTTGAATCTCTCTTCAACGTTATACCATTTGCCTTCGGAAAAGAGCTTCTGTTTTCAACTTTCCTCTTCATTGCTATGGACTTGGAGCATGGGGGAGGAGTGGCGGAATCATACAAACTGGTGCAATAGTTTAAAGTTTTCGGTCGCAAACGTCAGAACGGCATTTGTATTGTGATTCGGCGGGTAAAAGCTTAGTATCAAAGAGAGGTCCAGTGTTGAATGTGCGTGTATAATAAATAAATGACAATGAACGAGTCGGCCGCAAATAACCACGAATCAAATATAAATGACGTGAAAAAAAGAAGTTTTCAGGTGACCACTGCTGTATTGTAGGATGTACAAACACGCGTTCAAATGCACCCCCGAATAAGAAATTTTATGGTTTTTCTACCGTGAACTACAAACGTGACCAAAGGGAAAAATGTATACTGGTATGAAGTACGAGTAAAGTAAGTGGAAAGTCCGTTATTATTGTTCACTAATTAACAACTAGTATTACTTTTTTGTTGAAAATTATTGAGAAATTGCAATAAATGCAGTATTGATAATGACTTTGTTATATACTTGGAAATTTCATAGTCAATTCATACATTGCTTGATACAAACAATTAAATTTTTTCATACTAATAATTACAGTAATATAAGAAAACATGGATGAAACATATTATTCATGTAATACTTAATACACACTCAAATTTTTTTTTTCAATTAAAATTCGTACCGTAAAGGAACAATATGAAAAATATGTGAAAATGTATGTATGTAAAAGTGAAAACAGTATTTTCAATATATTTATTTATATTTCTCTCATATTTATTAATATATCTTTAATAGATTTTTTATTCATGCAATATTAGACATGAAAGTTTTTATTAAATTTTATCAGTTGTTTGTGAAAGTATTTATTCACATCTGATTCGACAGAGTAATGATTTGTTGTCGCTGCTACTTGCCTGATCACTTTCACATGTTTGCTGGAATAATAAATTTCTTTACTACCCGCACCTGACACACGTGATTCACACCAATGCTGCTGCTCTCGCTGATTCTCGAAAACAATGTGCCTTGTAATGTGTAAAAACCCAGTTGCAAGCACTTGCCCCATCACGAATATAGAACACTTTTCAACTTGATAATAAATTACGTGTAAACACTACAAAGACAGGCGAATCAGGTGTTCACAGTACAGGTGTTCGCAAACGACTCGTCTAAATCTGCTTTTCATTCATTACTAGCGCAATTTTCGAAACCGGGGCACAATTCAATTTGAAGATTATACTGGCCGAATCACAAGGCAACCGCAGTTTTCACGTTCGTAACAAACAAATTCAGACTGTTTAACTTTAAAAACACTCTATTTGTCAAAGAGTATGTAGACTAATTTGCCAGATTCCGCCCCTGCAGCACCACTTACAAAGGTTTTCCAACTCCATAACAGATTATGATAAACTACATTTTTGAAAAAGTCATCCCAATAAAATGTCACTGAACAAAATTTTGTTTTTATTTACTTAATTTAATTCACTATATACAGTGAGCACCATATGTAACGGATAAATTCATTTTCCAAGTTATTAGCCATTTTCAAGAAAAACCCTGAAAAACGTCGATTTATGTTTTTGAAAAGACACTCTGACATGAAAAAATCCCCCCCTCCTTCACCCTCCTCAACGTGACAGCCACCCTCCAATTTTTTTAAATCAAATTGGGGGTCAAGTGATACCTCATTTAGAAGGATATTCAATTTTCAATACATTGTCTATTTTATATTGTCTGGAAAAATTTTTTAAGCGTTGGAACCAAAAAATTATTGAAATTATTTTGTAGCGGGTAATGTGGCCATTATTTATATAGCGACAAGATGTTACTTTATTTTCCGTTGGCTAATTTACTCAGATTCATATAGTGTGATGTTAATTATTATTATTTTGAGACCCTTTTTCTTATGTTTGGACGCCACTCAGTTAAACATAAAACTAGAAAAATAATCTACTACAACTGAGAACTTGTAGATTAAAACGTATACATAAATTATAGGCAATTTAAAAAATACTCTGTGGATGGGTATCCCACATTATATAAATACTCGAGTAAAAAAAAAGGTTTTTGATATTTTAACTACTGTACAATCATTGGGTTACGTTTCGAAGTATAGTATTGATACAGGCGTTTCCTTGAATTTAAAATAAGGTTGATATGTTAACATCAACTTTATAAAAACAACGGTATCGGTACTAGATTCATATATACAATTTTAGATTGCTGAGAAGGTTTATCAATAGGTACAGTTATGTAATATAGGTCTCTGTACTTCTGTAGAAAACATATGACAACAAAAATATGGGTATTTCCCAACTTTGAAATATTACACACTGTTGCATTATCAATAATGTTTATACCTTTGAAGAAAATCAACACATTGAAGTTGAATCAAATTTTTTGTGAATAAATCCATACACAATGTGTTGAAGACTTTCCTATTGTACCGGTGAGTGTTCCGCCTATGGTGAACAAGGTGACCCTCTAACGTCCAAGTGATGACAAGTGTGAAGGGCGGGGCGAGATTTGGCATTATTATTGTCATACCATGTCAAACACCTTGAGGTCTTGTCAAACAATGTTTCTTTAAGTTACTTTTGTAGTTATACAGTCCGCTTAATACATTTATTCATCAGTAGCGAGTGTTTTAATATTCTGTAAAATCGAAAATGGAATTAAAAATCGACAACGCAATTTATAGCAACAACTTAATGTGTACAAGCACTTCAACTCAAAACGAGTTACAAAAAAATATTCCAGAACAGTCTGACCTTAACAATCCTGGGGTAGTAATGAGTATACACCGACAGTGCTACTAGTCTGGATGTCCACAGGAACACAGCAATTCAGCCCTTTGGTAGGACACATCAGCTTTCTGAGTCATCTTTATGTGACCTCCTGATAGTCCTGAACCGTGAATTGATTTGCCTGTAGGTACCATTATCAATTGACCGTTACCAGGAACCAAGAACCAGGGACCAAGAACCCTTCATTCAAAGAAGGGTGTTTCAAATATATAGAGAAATTTACACTTTGAATCCACTAATTATCAAAGCTGGCTTGTGTCATTCTCCATAAATAACTCTTGTAAATTTCGTGCACAACCATAATTATTTCCAATCTCTTGAGAGGTGTAATCGCATTTATATAGTTACCATAAAAAATACGATAATGGATTAAATCATAACCACTGGAAGAGAAAAACTACATGGTTGGCCTCGCCATCACTTTCACAGCTAAAAGAAAACCTTCACTTTAATTTTCTCCGCGGGTAATTTAAATTTACTTTTCAACCTTCCTTTTCATAGATAGATCCTTTATTAGTTCTTTCAAAAGTACCTTTTCAGGTGTAGAACATGTCAATATAATTAAGATTACACATAACTAGCAAGTAAAAACATATAAAAACACAGATACATTAAATAAGTAAATAGATGTTACAGTAAAGACACAAAGTTATTAATAGATAAAAAACACTCATTATATATATATAACACAACCCATACACACACACACACACACGTATAAGTAAAAATTATATTTCTGGATATAATCAGGAAAAAAAAGAAAAATAGTAAATTTTACAATTCATAAATTGAAGGAAAAGGAAGAGAACATTACCCATCTAATATGTCTGTGAAATACTCATCCAATGTATAGTATGCTTTTTTGAAAAGAAGGTTTTTCAAATTAATTTTCAGCTCCCTAGTAGGCTGTGTTCTTAACGATTCAGGTGATTTGTTATATATGTTAATTACTGAGAAGGGAATGTTTTTCTGAATGTATGCGAGGCTTGGCATACTATTCAAAAGATTGTTTTTATTTCTAGTATTATGTCTATGATCTCTGTTATAGCATAGAGGGACATATTTTCAGTAACAAATATAGTTGCTTCATAGATCAATATACTTGTTAAGGTAATAATCTTCTTATCCATGAATACAGACCTACAGCTGACTCTTCGTGGAATATTGAAGATGTTTCTTAGGCAGCGTTTCTGGAGTATGGATATCTTCTTAACATCAGTAGATGTTCCCCAGAAAATGATGCCATACCTAATATGACTTTGAACATATGCATAATATGCTATCAAGCTGCATCTGAGGATATGTTCTGTGAGATGACTTTCAGAGCATAGCAGTATCTCGATAAGTTCTTTGATAGTTCACTTATGTGGCTTTTCCAATCTAACTTCGAATCGATCGTGATGCCAAGAAAAGAAAGTTTTGATACTGGAATTAAGGATGTTGTGCCATGGTTGAAGCTGTCCATATTCATTTTATGACCAAAGGGGATGATTTATTGGTATTCAGCTTCAGATTGTGCATGGTGAAATATTCCTCCAGTGTATTTAAAGTTTTAGTGATATTGTATCTTATTGATTCTTGATCATCAGAACTGAATATGATCGAAGAGTCATCAGCATATTGAACCATATATTCACTAATCACTTCAGGAACGTTATTGGTATAAAGTATATAAAACAGGGGACCCAGCACTGATCCTTGAGGTACACCTCGGGTGATAAGTAATTTTCCAGATATAAAATGGCCATCTGAGTTGGATTCAGTCACATATTGGTATCTATTTCTGAGATATGAAATGATTAGATTGAGTGCTAACCCTCTAATGCCATAAAGAGACAACTTTTTGGTCAACACTATCTGGTCTACACTATCAAATGCCTTTGACAGATCAAGATTGACAGCAGTAGTTTTATGTTTCTTATTCAGTGATTCGATTACTCTACATAATGCCTGATAGGTAGCTCGGATAGTTGATTTATTTTTCCTAAAACCATTTTGTCTGTCAGATAGAAAATTGTTTGATTCCAAAAAGTTAGTCAATCTTGCACAGATTACTTTTTCAAGTATCTTACTGATATTTGACAAAATTGCTATAGGCCTGTAGTTGTCAATGGCACTCTTGTCCCCTTTTTTAAATATAGCCCTCACAAATGCTGTTTTTAATTTATCAGGAAAGATACCCGTTGAGAATGACATGTTTATTAGATATGACAGAGGCTCGCATAACTCATGAGCTACATACTTTAGAAGTTTCACTGGGATTTCATCCTCGCCAACTGATCTAGTATTTTTTAAATTTATGATTGTATTATAAACTTCTTGTGGATTTGTTGGCATAAAAAATATACTCTTTTCGAAAGAGTTTGGCATAAAATGAGCCTTTTCTATATAATTGTCACAACTCAGATCAGGACAACTGTTTATAAAAAAGTTATTTACTTTATTTAGGTGTTTCATCATTTGCATGTGGGTCAACATTTTTAATTACAGAGTCTTTCACACCATTTGAGTGGCCAGTATAAGCCTCAACAAGATTCCATACTGCCTTAGATTTATTGTTTGATTCTTGAATATAATTAATATTAGATAGCTTCTTCGCTTCATTTACCACAGATTTTAGAATCCTACAGTAATTTTTGTAAGTTTCCTTTGATATTGTTCCATTTCTCTGCTGTTGATATAGTATTTTCTTATGTTTACTGGATGTTCTAATACCTGTGGTTATCCAATCTCTTTTCTTCCTACCACTAATTTTAAACTTTTTCAAGGGAACAACTACGTCCATCAGTTGTTTCAATGTTCCAAAGAAGTAGTCATATGCTTCATTCGGATCATTGTAGGAGTAGAGTGTTGCCCATTTTAAAATCTGTAATTCATTTCTCAACTGGGTAAGTTTTGAGTCTGAAAATATCCTCTTTTTAGTCCTCGTTTCATTGGTCACGGCTTCAGCCTGTTTAGTGTGTAGTGTTATTTATTTTAAGAATTTGAGCCTCATGATCTGATAGAGCAGATGTAACTACTTCACCAGGAAAGTTTTCATCATACAACATCATGAGACTCCTGTTCGACTTGGGCTATAGAGAGTCATGCAGGAATACATTTGTTGAAAATGGAATCCTGACAGTCACATCCATCTACCTCTACAAACTATTAACATATATTCATTGCAATATGGAAAAGCTAGAAAAAAACAACGACTACCATACTTATAACACAAGAACGAAAAATGATTTTCACCTACAACAGTGCCATAGAATGTTGCATAAAAAATCGCCTACTTATGCTGGTGGCTACCTTTTCAACCTGCTTCCGGAGAGTATAAAGTCGATCTCAAACCATAAAACTTTCAAATCTAGCATTAAAAAAAATTTACTCTTACATGCTTTCTACTCGCTTGACGAGTTTATGCAGCATACACTAGAATTGAACTGATCATCAACTGCATGAACCTATCAGTACATACATATATAGGTTTTTATTTTTTAAATACTGACATACACCTATTTACACTAATTTACTCACATATTTTTCTACCCTTTTCTTTATGTTCATTCACTAGTTCCTCTTATACTCAATGTCTAATTGTAATATCGTGAATATCCCATAATGATGTATTTTACTTGTAATTGTTTGTTAGTTTATAGCACTCATGTATCTTTTAATGACTTGTCTCATGTTTTTGTAAATAAGACCTGTAGAGATCAATAAAGTATCTATCTATCTATCTAAGCCATTTTCGAAGTTTATGAAGATATTATCGAGCAACGTAGAAGTTCGGAGTGTTATTCTAGTTGGTTCATTAATTTGTTTCGTTAGATTGTACATATATAACAGATTTATGAAGGACTGGATGTTTTCTTTCTCTTTATTCAACAGATTGATATTGAAGTCTCCACAGAGCACTATTTTATACTTCGGTATTTATTTTGGACATGGTCAAGTAAAAACAACTCAATATCTCCAGTAGGAGGTCTATAAATGCATATTAATACTAATACAAGAGACTTACAGATTACTGATGAACATTCAATCACACATTCCATACTTTTGTTATTGATTTCTGAGATTTCACTTATATCTATTGAGTTTTTCGCAAGAATACATGATCCACCATGTATTTTATGTGTCCTTGCAAATTTTGAATAACTTTTTCCAATCTATTGAGATGGAAAAGGACCGAGTATATTTAATGACAATACCAATAGTTTCGATCAGCTGTTTTGACGTCATGTGGTCGTCCCACTTTGTCAGTTACACCTACAAGTTTCCTAGAACTTATCAATAGGCAACCACTGATACTCGCTTCACACTGTTGGTGGCCACTAATCGTCTAACAAACATATTGATATCTTGTCATAATCATTTTTAAATATGTCTACCATATAATAAAGGGAATTACTCCAGAGATATAATACAAAATACAGGGCCCTTTATATTTACTTTATATCCAAAAATAGGTAGATGAAAGATTATCATCTTGAGATATCTTTTCTAAACTACGAGAATAATAAAAATTATATATTTATATGTGGGTCTATATATAGTATTAGTAATTTATTTACAACTTGTTACTTAATCTGCTCTGCAGTGTAAACGTTACAAAAATTCACCGTTTAATGTTTCTGAAGGGGGGTGGGGAAAAATCTCGAAGTCTTATCCACAAATAAAACAACGTGTTTCTTAAGAAACTGGATGCATTTCGGGTACTGAAGAACCCATCTTCAGCAGAACTTTATCATTACATGGCTAAAAACAATGTTTGATAATCCTATGTGGTAACAATGAAGAAACTTGTACTTACTAACTTAATAGTATGGTTAACCGTGAAAAATACAATGAAAAGTTTTGGATCAGTAGTGAGAACCCAATGGTGAGGGTTTTTTCATCTTTTAACGGGCATACATTTTGTCCTAATTTGGATAAGGTAACATCCTTAAGCAACATTGATAACAATTTATGGTAACACGAGATTGCGTCCCAACAAGATGGAAACAGTGAAAATATTACATTGTCAGGAAGAAAAGCGCCACAACATCTGGTAGCGACTTTGTAAATTAGATCGATTTTAAAGAATAGAAAACTGCAATGAATTGTGTATATGTGGACCTTGCAAATAGTTTGTTCTATCCTCTAATAGATGTCTTTGTGAAACTGAAGTACATTTATAAACACCATATTTTGGCAAGAATGTGAGAGGGGTCGGAAGAAACGGAAAAATGTATAGATCTACATAGTTTGGAGTCTTTAGTGAATGTAAAAAATTGATACAATCAAATTCAATTTGTTCGTTAACGCAAGTCGATCCAAGTGAATTTTTGGCTATTTGTATTTCCAAGATTTCAAGAATGTTTATTCATGTGTTGGTTGTAAATTTTGTTAGTTATGTGTGGTGCTACGTTGAAAAGGAAAACATTCTTCTTTGCCTCATTCATCTTTATGAGTTCTTAATTAAGACTGGAATAGAAAATCAAATAACTATATGAATGAAAATGCAAATTTTCAATTTCAGATTTTTTCTTTTGAGTTAGGGCCTTTTCAGAATATCTATCAGATGTAGTTCAATGTCCAGCGTGGCTTTAGCCGGGGAAGTAGTTGTTTTCTGTTGGACATTCACAAAAAATAACTTCATTTTAATCGTGGATTCTTCAAGTCACAGAAAAATCTTCTATCAATATTCAATTGAGAATGTTTTCATTTTCAACATGAATACCCCACAAGAGGTTATCTTGACGATGGAAGATAGTGACTAAGGTTTATCTTTCAGTCGCAGATGATTCCACATCTGATTTTATGAACATCCTGTTTATATTTTCAACAAATCAATGTGGTGCTATGTATTGAATGATTGCCAGTTCTTTGTGGGAATTTGGAGTTGACAGTGGTAAACTGAAAAGTCTGTGATATAAATTATGGAACAAAGCTAGTTTTTGGTTGTGAGGGGTGATTCCATGAATAGGGGATAATCTTATCTATAGCTGTGGGTTTTCTATACACATCAAATTCAATGTGGTTATTCTTTTTTGTGAGAAGTAGATCGAGAAATGGTAATGAACCTTCAATTTCTGTTTCTGAGGTGAATTCAATGGAATCGTTTAGATTGTTGATGTGTTCATAAAATTCTGTTTATTGGGAATTAGAGCCTTGAAAGAGAGCTATGCAATCATCAATGTAACGGTACCAAAATATAATGTTGTTGGTAAAATGTTGGCCTTCAAAGATATTTTTTTCCAGGTTGCACATAAAAATGTCTGCTAAAAAAGGGGACAGGTTGGAGCCCATTGCTAGGCCTGAGATTTGTTCATAAAATTTGTTATTGAATTGAAAGAAGTTTTGTTTTAAAACCACATTAGTCAAAGTGCAGAGATCTAAAACCTCCTGTGTGTATAAGCCGCAGTCGAAAAGTAAGTTTCTGATTTGAGAGATAACTTCCTCAGGAGGAAATGTGTTTAGGAAATCTAGGGTTGATTTAGTTGCATCCAAAGTTTCTTTAAGAGAGGCGTGAAATTTTTTGGTTGGGTTTCTAGGTATTTCTGAAAAATCATCCGGCCTTAAAAATAGTTCCACTTTTTATGTGTAATCTTTTTTTTTCCAGAATTACTAAGGCGTTACCTTTGTCTGCTTTGGAGAAAATTAAATTGTTAGTGTTAGACTTTTTCATTATTTGTTTGAGAGTTCTTTGTTCTTGGTTTTGCGGATTTTTTCCATTGGTGGCTTAAAATTTATTAAGTTGGGAGGATATCTCACTTCTAATTTGAGATTTGTTATTTGAGGGTAGTGATTCTAAGGATTTTTCAGCTTCGACCGCTAGAAGTTCTAGATCTCTGGTAGTGGCTATTTTCGGAAAGTTATATTTAAGGCCCTTGTTGAGGAGAATCAGTTCATTGTCAAGAAAATTGAGTAGAGCTGGTTTGCGACCCTGTCTTGGAAAACGTGTACAAAACTTTATTGGTGTTAAATAAGTGTTTTTGGGTTAAATTTGTTTTAAAATTATTCTATAAATTTTTCTTTTTAGTTGTTCGTTTTTTTCCGACCCATCTCACATTCTTGCCAAAAAATGGTGTTTATAAATGTACTTCAGTTACACAAAGACATCTATCAGATGATAGAACAAACTATTTGCAAGGTCCACATATACACAATTCATTACAGTTTTTTATTCTTTAAAATCGATCTGATTTACAAAGTCGCTACCAGATGTGACGGTTTTCTTCCTGTAATTGTAATAGTTTCACTGTTTCCATCTTGTTGGGGCGCAATCTCGTGTTACCATAAATTGTTATAAATTTTGCTTAAGGATGTTACCTTATCCAAATAAGGACAAAATGTATGTCCGTAAAAAGAAAAAACACCCTCACCATTGGGTTCTCACTACTGATCCAACAACTTTTCATTCTATTTTTCAAGGTTAACCATACTATCAAGTTGGTAAGTTCAAGTTTCTTCATTGTTACCACATAGGTAACATTGTTTTATAGCCATGTAATGTTAAAGTTCTGCTAAAGGTGGGTTCTTAAGTACCCGAAATGCATCCAGTTTCATAAGAAATACGTTGTTTTATTTGTGGATAAGACTTCGATATTTTTCCCCACCCCTCTTCAAATTCTACAATATCCACTTCGAGTAACATTGGACTACTTTCGCCAGTTTAATGTTTCGTTGAAAAAATACGGTCCAATTATTTGTTTATTTATAATCCCTGCCCAAACATGAACTTTTCTGGAATATTGAATGTTGGCTTCCATCATCCAACGGGGATTTTCTCGGCTCCATTATCGACAGTTCTATCTGTTGACGGTTCCATTTAAAAAAAAATTGACTCGTCGGAAAACTTTTTTTTTTAATGATGCATCTCGCAGGCACCTGGTTTTCATTATTCTGCAAAACTCAATTCTGCGATCTGAATCATCTTCGTTAAGTTCATGTACCAATTGTACTTTATAAGGGTGGTACTTTTCACTTTTAAAAACACTTGACTTATTTTGTAATCAGCGGCAAGTAGTCGGGTAGGTTTATGTGGATTCTACCAAAATATCCAATATCTCAATCACCAAATGCCTGCCTGGTTTTGGAATATTTTTGACGGTCCCAAATTCACGATTTTTTTAATTCTATTCTACTAACGGTAAATTGAGAAATATGATGATCAGGATATTTATTATCAAACATTTCACGTACATTCTTCTGGGTTCTAGTTTTGTCACCACATCCTAGCATTATTAATACTTCTATTCTTTGACGTTCAGTCAAATGAGACATTGCTAGAACTATCAGCCTAATGTATGAAAATGTATGTTATACTGAACAAGAAACACAAACAACAACTGAAAAACTGTTTCTCTTCTGCAAGTTCACAGAGGACATACAATTTTTTACTCTAGTGTCGCGTCTGACAAACAAAAGTTGGTAAATAAAACAAACAAAATTTAAGTTGCATTGAATATACAGCGAATTTAATAGTATAATAGTATACCTTTTAACATTTTGATATTTTTTTATGAAGCATGAACGAAAAAAAAAAAAAATAGATATGGCTCAATAGACAATTGAATACCCTTCAAAATGAGGTATCTCACTTGATTTCATTTGAAAAATTTGGGAGGTGGCTGTCACGTTGAGGGGGGGTCATTTTTTGTATGTCACACTGAGTATGGTTTTTGGAATTATCCTACATTTATTTCTGTAAGTGAAAAATATTTGTTCTATACAATGTTTCATTTCTAATTCATTTAATTCTTGTAGTACTTTTAATAAATATTTTTCTATATTTTTTTACAAAGTGTTTTCAATCAATAAAGGATCAGAATATACCCAGTTAGTTGTGAACCAATCCAAATTCACGACAATATTGCACTGCAAAAACAATACTATGAAATAATATGGAAAAAATTAATTTTCAAAAAAATGTTTTTCCATTGTGAATTAACAAAATGTACAATTAAAGAAAAACATGCAGTAATGAGATGAAAGAGAACATGCACAAAAACATGTTGACACACTGCGAGGTACAGGTATGCTTTTGAAAAACGTTCCACAACGCAAAAGGATGACCCGATAATAATAATAATGCAAAACCACACTTTCATCATACATAGACAGATTGTCAGGTACATTTGTAATACTTATGCATTTTTTTTTCAAAAAACAAGTTCTGATATTGAAGGTCTTTCGGGCTATTTTGAGAGAGTATGCAGGGAATTCCCAGTATTCTGGTGAACCAGTTTACATCTGCTAACAAATTGTATTCAAATACAGATCCTCCAAGTGATTATTAACGAAATTCGATCAGAGAGTTTGCCGCCATGTATCTGTGTTTATTTGCCACTATTTATTATTAATAATTTTTGTAAATTGTATTAATGTGTTTGTGTGGAATCCGTTATTTTTGCTGTGGATCACTTACCATTACTAAACCTTTTCCGCTTCTAGCTATTCCTTCTTGCGCAGTGGTTGGTTTTTTGTTGAGTTGTTCTCTTCTCTTCCTCTGAAATTCGTCATCGAAAGTGAGTGCTGCGATTCCTTTTCCCATTGCACCAGTTATACGAGACATTGCTCCTGCTGCACCACCTACTGTATGGCCGAAAAGGCTTTTTACTCCCAGGGCTAAGCCTTCAGCAAATTCTCCTGGACCTTGGATGGCTCCCTATTTCAAACAAAATATACTCTCTAATTTTTATCTCAGAGAATGGTGAATGGAATAGAAACAATTTGAACATTAAAAACAATAATAATACAGATATCAACGGCAAATATCACTTATAGGTTTTGTAAAAAAATTAGCATTACAAAACCAAACACATTTTTGGCTTAGTCATTTTGAGAAAAAACGTCAAAGATATATTAATTTTCATTAATGATAGTTAATCTATATTAGTGAAAGAATATGTAGGGTGCAGTGTGAAAATTCCTCAGAAAATGGAGTTTGTTTCTGAAAATATTTTTCTGTTAATGACAACAATATTATTTAAAAAACAGTATTTCAATACATAAAATATAAAAAATATAAAGTACTTAATTTCACGAAATAAAAACTTGAGGTATAAATATTTAATGAAAATAATGTACTACTTCAACAATAATATAGATAATCTGAGGAATGCAGATAATTGATGAATTTAGTAATATATTTATCACATTAAACAATATATTTCTAGTTTTGGGGAAACTTTTGGCATCCTACTTCTCCATTTCATATGAAAAAACTCAATCTCGAACATTGCTTTCAGATAAATAAGGATTCTTTGAATCACATTTTATTTTCATTCATTTGGGTATTTTCAGATATCTCCAATTGGAATTTTTCAACTCGGTAGCAATTTTTTTCACAAAATCTTACTGCAGTTTCCTAGCTGAAGAAGAAATCGGACTAAGAACACTATACCTCGATTCATTCTACTAACAAATTATTTTTCTTTTGAGAATGAAAAACAGCTCTACTTCAATGTTAATTTTACAGAGTTTTTGATATGGACTACGGGATTGACTCAACATTTCAGGAGAGTTTCAGTACTCTTTTTCTCAATATGTGGAAAGTTCCAATAGAAATACCCACATGAATGAAAACAAAATGTGATTGTTATAATATTTTTGTATCTGAAAGCAATTATTATTTGTTTTATTTACATATGAAAAAGTTTTATTTTTATTTTTGATAAGATTTTCATTTTTCGTAATGTAAAATGGAGATGTAAAAGGCAAAAAAAATTCCCACATCCAAATTATCTCCATAAAAGTAATTTCTTCAGAATATTACTATATTTCCCATTAGCTGGGTTGATTCTATTTTGACATAATTCCGAAGTCCATGTCAAATGTTGGAGAGCAGATTTGTTCTCATTCTCGAAAATATGGAAAAGAATATGTGAATAGGATGAATCGTGGTATAGTGTTCTTAGTAGCTCCAAGGTTTTTTCTACAGATCCTGAAAGGATACTAGATTATTCTTGTTTCATAAAGGGTGCGTCAGAAATGTGTTTGGGATTATTAAAACCTTGATATATGGAAGATTCTGTATTCGATCAGTATGTTTATATGTCATTATATATACAGAGGAAGTAAGAAGTGACTATATGGCTGTGATTTTATGTCATTATAACTTATTATATGGACAAATGAGTTTTTATCGAACTTTCTCATAACAATTTTGTATTTGATTCATGGGGAAATATGCTTGTTTATCTGAAATTTGTGGTTCATAATATTAATTCCAGTCTTTACATGAAAATTATCTATATAGTTTTTCATAATTTCTTTATATTGAAACGATTTTGGGTAATTATCTGTAATATTGTATTTGGAAATGGTTGGCTGATGTCTCCTAACATTTAATAAATAAAACTATTTCTCTTGTAGATTGATTGACATATTTGGATCAAATAATATATCAAAAGTTATATAAGTTATTACATTTTAATTGAGTTTATTTTTTCAGCATTCAAGAAATTATTTAAATCAAAATTGAAATTTAACGTCGAGATTGATTTTGAAATTTTTGGGGGTAATATTACTAGTGCTATGATAATCATAGATGCAGCGAGTTGAAACCGATGAAAATAGAACAACTGCGCAGCAGGAGTTCTATTCTAAGGAGAGTCAATGTAACCATTGATGATTTTATGAAGGAATACAATATAAATTTCCATTCTTCTATATATCAATGTAATATTCAAAATATCAAATATATGTGGATAGTTATATTCATCCCTATTAAATCCAAAGAGATATGTACAATATTTTGACAACCCTCCAAAAGAGCAGTAACATGGTTACCATATTCTAGAATTGTATTCTATATTGTAGAATTTTAACAGCGTTAACAGATAGGTCTTTAGCAGTGTTGCTGTCTGCAACGGGACTTCTGAATGTCTTTCAGAAAGCCTTTTATAGGCTGGTTCGGTATTAGAAATTGTAAAAAATCAATGACTAAAATGGGTGACGTTTTCTCTCTTTTTTTTATTGATGACATTAAAACTTCATATCTATCAACAACTATTCAATATATAGGGCTAATATAAAACCACAAACGTAATAAAGAAAACAACAATATTTAACATTCTCCTCCGCAATGAGGAATATCATTCATCATCCTTATTCGATTTCTGTACGTCCACTACACATAACTTTGACACTGGCCTTCGGAATATTCTATTTTTAGTTTTGACATCAGCAACACGAATTCGGCCATCTCTTCCAGCAAAAATTGCTGTGACTATTCGTTTCAGCCAAACATTCCGTGGTTCTTGTTCATCTACGATGATCACAACATCATTAACCATCAATGGTTCATTCTCACTACACCATTTTGATATTTCGTGTAAATTTGGCAAGTACTCCTTTATCCATCGCTTCCAACATTTGTTACTGAATTCCTGGGAAATCCTCCATTGTTTTTTTGAATGATTGGTTGCAGATTCGAAACTTCGCAGAAACGTCTGTTCTATGTTAGGCTGTGTACCTGATAAAAAATGGTTGGGAGTTAGAGCTTCATCATCTTCGTGATTCAAAGAAACATTTGTTAAAGGTCTACAATTCACCATGTATTCTACTTCTAGAAATGTGTGTGTAATACTTCTTCCACGGGTGCCTGCTCTCTAAGATGTCTAAAAACACTGGTGAATGAGCTGATTCAATATTGTTTAGATTTTCGAGGGGTCACCACCTGTTACTTCAACAGAGCTTCTCTCTGTGGTAGATGACGCCGTCCAAAAATGTTTGTTTATATTCTCACTTAATGTCAGAACTTAATTTCTGTCATCTGCAGCATCTTATATGAAATAATGTTCAGTGTTTTGTCGGTATCTATGCATTTTCCATCTCTTTGATTTGGAATATTGCTTACCTTATTCCTGAGTTTGTTCTTTAAAAAATCAATCGTTCATCTGCCATCAGTTCATTGCTGCGTTGAGGAATTGTTTATTTTCAGGTAGTGTAGTGTGTAAGGATACTTTCCGTAGAATGGGCCACATTTGTATTTTGTGTGGACAGTATAAAGCCGCAGATTCGAATATTCACCTGTATTCAGTACCAAAAGCAAGTACAAATCTTGACGAATTGATTAATAATGATATTTTCATAGTTCATCATATTGTATGCATTGAATTTTATATTTTCCGCAATTTAATGACAATTTCATTTCCAATTCTCCGTCTTTCAAAATGCAGTTAACCTCAAATTCAAATGGTACAAAATACGAAAAAACAACATGACAGTGCTTTCTTTGTGCAATGTTCGGGGACTTCTAATTCTAGCTTTGCTATTGGTGAAGTTTGACAGATGTCTCTTTTCAACCAATAGCAAAGCTAGAATTAGAACCCGCAAACACTTCGTCTCAAAAAGAAAGCTGAGGAAATAAATATACCCTGTTACTGAATTGAAACTAAAACGAAATTGGCGCCATCTGACACCCTAGTAATCTCTATTATCAAGTAGGCCAAGTGTCGCCAAGTCGATCCCAAACTTCTACAGGTATAAGTGCAAGCACCAGGGTTTTTAGACATCTTACTGCTCTCTTAAAACTGATTTTAGTGTCACCTTGACAGATCTAATCAATCTTTCCCAGATGCCGCCCATGAGTGATGCACCTGGTGGATTCCATTTCCAAGTAATTCCTTTCAGAGGCAATTTTCGTGAAAAATTAATCTTGATTGAATTCCAGTAAACCATCTCTTAACTCTCGATCCGCTCCTCTTAAATTGGATCCATTGTCGCTGAAAATTTCAGTTGGACATCCTCTACTGGCACACATCCTCGGGATTGCCCTAATGGCAGAATCTGTGGTTAATGAACTGGCAATTTCTAAATGTATTGCACGAACTGTTAGGCAGGTGAATATCACTCCATACCGATTCTCTCTTCTACTACCTATTTTGACATGGTACGGTCCGAAATAGTCCATGCCACAGAAGCTGAATGGTCTGAAATATGGCATAGTTCTGGCATTGGGTAAATTCCCCATCATAGGTATTTTTAGAGAAGATTTTCCATTTTTACAACTCTGACAATCATGCCACACTCTCTTCACTAAGTTTATCAGTCCAACGATCCAAAAAAGTTGCCGCAACTCATTTCATCACCGTCAGAACTCCTTAGTGATTGAATTTCAAGTGATAGTGTTGAGCGCGAAGGTATACGTATCTATGTTTGCTTCTAAAACAATGGGACTCCTATGGAAATCAGGGATATTCATGCTTATTCTGCTTTTCACTCTGAGTATTCCTTCTCCGTCCAAATATACGCATATATTTTCCAATCAATCAATCAAAAATATGCTTTATTGTCTAAGAAAATATTTTTATTGACAAAGGGTAATTATACTAATATAAACTAGGAGAGTTACATGATCAAAGTTGGATATTTAAGTTCTAGAGATATAAAACTTGTTTAAAAAAAAAGAAAAATAACACATATAAAAGAAGGTATAACACACAGTATATAATTACAAACACATTATAGTAAAAAAGACTAAAGATAAAGAAACATTTCAAACGAGTATGAAATATATCACAATTTGTCACTATAATATTCTTGGAGGGAATAATAAGCTTTTGTATTCAGTATATCTTTAACTGCCTTCCGGAATTTAGGTGAGTTAGACATCTGTTTCAGATTAATTGGCAAATGATTGAACATTTTTTTACTTCAAACATCAGTGAATCTTTGGTTGAGGAAGATTTTGGAATTGTCAGAGGTATTATGTTATTATTCTGTCTGGTTTAGATGTTTCTTTTTCATCAAACATACGGTTTCAAGTATGAAGATGCTACATAAAGTTGAGATTTTGTGAGCAAAACAACCGCTAGATATTTTTTTGTTCAAGGACGTTATATAATTGTCAAATTTCAATTTATCATCTAGGGTTATATCCAAGAACTTAGTATATGAGTTATTAACAATTGTTCGGTTCTCTAAATACAAACTATCATAGTTAAACTTGAATGTCAGAATATTAGTTTTATTTGGATTGAAACACAGAAGATTGGCATCGCACCAATTTATTACCTTTTCTAGATTGGTCGATATTGTGTTTTTCAGCGCTTTTATGTCATTTCCGTGCCATAACAAGGTTGTATCATCAGCAAACATTGTAAATTTCCCTGAGATATCGATATTTGCCAAGTCATTCAAATACAATAGAGAGAGAATAGGGCCGAGCACTGATCTTTGAGGTACACCACAATGGATCATCGATTCCTCTGATATCATATTTTGTATTCTGACTATTTGCCTCCTGTCAGAGAGATATGATTCTATCCAGTTGTGAACAGTACCTCTGATCCCATAAACGTACAATTTTTAAAGCAGTATTTCGAGATTTACACAATCAAAAGCCTCTGAAAAATCACAAAATACTGTACCAACAGCATCCCCATCGTTCAGTTTCAGGTAGATAGAGTCCAGAAGATTAAACACTGCATCGTTAGTGTTAGTTGCTGACTGAAATCCGAATTGTACACTAGATGATATGTTATTACTTACTAGGTATTGTAATAGTCTTTTTTTGAATAATTTTTCAATTACCTTTGATATGGTAGACAAAAGGGAAATCGGTCGATAGCATGAAGCATCATCCACATTACCACTCTTAAATAAAAGTATGACAATTGCCGTTTTCAAACAGGAGGGAAATATACCTGTTCTGAAAGAGAGATTCTGCTAAAACACATAGTGCAGAATATGGTAGATTTTCTAGTATATTCTTAGAAATTTCATCGACTTCCATAGATTTTTTATTTTTGATTTATTTGAATATCTGTCTCAATTCTTGTACGTTTGTATCTTCTAAATGAAATTGCTCTGTGATGCGTACATGTTCAAGGTAATCTACAGGATTGGAGTGTGGGATTAAGTGAGATGTTAATTTTTTAGCTATGGAGCAATAGAATTCATTGAGAATGCCTGGACTAATATTCGTTTGAACTGGCAGGGTGTTGGTTTTCCCTCGTAGGCTGTTTACTATAGACCAGTTTTCTTTTGTTTTATTGTTGGCTTTATTTATTCTGTTTCTGTAGTATTGTTCCTTTGTATTTTTTATTACAAGATTATAGATAGATTTGTATTTTATGAAGTATTCCAAAAAGAACTCGCTATTAAAGTGCTTCCAAATTGAGTTTAATGATCTAAAATTGTTTGCTGAAGTCTTTATTCCTTTGGTAATCCATGGTTTCTTTTTCTTTTTTATCTTCACTAACGGAAAGGTGAATTTCTTTAATAGAATTTCATGGAAAGCATTCATTGGTTCAGAATTATTCAATATCTATGCCAGTCTATATTGTTACACAGTTTTTGAAAGTTGAGAAATTTTGTCTGCTATAAATTCTGCCATACCAATGCTTCCTTGTATCTTTCCATTTTAGTGGAATATATGACATTATTGCCTCATGGTCAGAAATACCTGCGGAAGTCACAAAAGATGGTATCTCTTCATCTCTAAAGTTAGTGCAAAAGTAGTCAATAATAGTTGCTGTATGTGGAGAAATCCGGGTGGGTTTTTCACATGCATTTTTAGATTCAAACTCAACAAACATTTTTGAGTGTTTGTGTAATCATCGATTTGTCGTCGGCAAAATTAACATTGAAGTCACCAGCAACTATAATGTGAGAATTCTCAGGTAGATGCGTGATAATGGTATCCAAATTATTTATAAATATATCAAAATTTGAATTAGGAGGCCTATATATACACATTATGAAAAGATTATTCTTTTTATTATGAACTAATAAAAACTCAAAGTGATGATCCACAAGGAGGTTGTCAAATTTAGTAACATTTTCTAGGGGGAACTTGTCAGAGAACTTTTTGTTCATCATAATCCTGTGCCTCCATGCCCTGACTCCTTTCTACAATATTTCGAAGGTATAATGTAATTAGTGACGTAACAAGGTTCATTTTCTTCAAGCCAGTGCTCAATTAACAAAACAAAGTTTGGCAATTGTTCAATGAAAACTAATAGTTTATCTACTTTTTTGGGAAAAAAATTGGGGAATTTATTAAAAAGGGGGTATGTCCTTTAAAATTTAAAAAACCCAAACCCCTTTTTTGGGGGAAAAACAAATTTTTTGGGGTTCTTTTTTACAAATTTTTTTCAAAATATTTTTTTTTCCCCTTTATTAAAATCCCGGGCCCGATATTTTTCCCCAAAACCCCCAAAATTTTGCTACTTTTAAAAATTTGAAAATGGGGGGCAAAATTGGGGGTATATTAAACCTTTAAAATTTAAATTTTGGGCTTTTTTAAAAACCCCGGATCTTCGGGGAAAGGATACAGAAAAAAGTTTTTCTGTTTCTTTGGGGTTTAAAAAAAGGGAGATTTGGCAAAAAAGGGAAACCCTTTTTGGGAAATTTAAAAAAAAGCTTTTCCCTTTAAAAGGAAAATTTTTAAAATTTCAAAAAATTTTTTTTGGGGGGTTCTAAAAAGGGGTTTTTAAAGATTTTCTAGCAGAATCAACCCGAAATTTTGTTTGGTTCTCGGAACTCAAACATTAGTAAAATTCCCCAAAGGGAAATTTTTTTCCCCTCCCGGGGGGGAAAAAACATTTAAAACCCCCAAACCCCCAAAGGGGTTAAAAATTGGGCCCCCGAATTTTTTTTTGGGGATTTGGAAAAATCAATTTTTAAATCCTGTTTCCCCTACAAAAAATTTTTAAAACCCCATCAAAAAAATTTTTTTAAAAAACCCCAAAAAAAACCTGGGGCAAAAAATGTCCCCAAATGAAAAACCATTTTTCCCCAAAATTTGGGAATCTTTTTTTTCCCCCCTTGGCTTTTAAGTTTTTAGAAACAATTTCAAGGATAGACAGGGGAAATATTGGGGTTTTTGCAGAAAACCTTGGGAAAAAAATTTTTTTTCCCTTCCAAAAAACAAGGTTAACCCTTCAGATTTCCAGGAGGCTTTTGGGGAAAAATGGGGGAAAAAGGGAAAAACCCCGGACGGGCTTTTCCCGAATAAAAAGTTTTTCTACTCTTATTTGGGAAAAAATGACAAAAAAACCCTTGGAAAAGGGGTTTTCCTTTTTTTTTTTTTTAAATTTAAATTTTTTTTTTTTTTTTGGCTTTTTGGGTCATAAAAACCCCCTTTTTTTTTCCCCCTTTGGGGGGGGGGCTTTCAAAAAAAGGGGTCCCGGGGTTTTTTTGGCCCCCTTTTCCCCAAAGGGGAAAATTTGAAAATTTCAATTAAAAGCTTTTTAAACCTTAAAATTTAAAAAGTTAGTCATAGTTTTTAAACCCCGCAAAAGGGGTTTCAGACTTAAAACCCCCTTTTAAAAAAGAAAAAAAGGGGGGAAACCCTTTTTTTTTATCCCCCCATTTTTTTCTGGGGAATTTTTTTTTTTTTTAAAATTTTTTTGGGGAAAAAAAATTTTTTCATTTTGAAAAAAAAAAAGGGGGTTTTCCCCAAAGATTTTTCTACAAATAAATAAAAGGGTTGGGGTTTAAATTTTTTTTGGGAAAAAAGCCCCCTTTTTTTTCCCTTTATTTTTTTAAAAAAACGTCAAAGGGGCCCCGCTAACTAAAAAATTCTGGCACCCCGGGAGCCGGAGGGTTTTTTGGGTTTTCACCCCCTTCCCCGGGTAAAAAAACCCCCAAAAAAATGTTCCCGACACTTTTTAAAAAACCCCCCCCCAGGAAAATTTTAATGAAACCAAAATTAAATAATGGGCTTTCTGGTTTTTTTACCGGGGGAAAACCAAAAGGGAAAAAACCCCGGAAAATTTAAAAGGGGGTTAATTTAAAAAAAAAAAAAGAATTATTTTGGTTCCCCCCAAAATGGGAAAAAAATTTGGGGGGAAAACCAAAAAAAAAAACCCGGGAAACCCTTTTCAAACCCGGCTTTTAAAAAACCCAAATTTTTTGGGGGAAAAAATTTTTTAAAGGAAAAAATTCCCCAAAATATCAAAAATTTTGGGGCAAAAAGAAAATCCCCCCTTTTGGGGGGGTTTTCCAAAAAAAACCCCAAAAAAAAAACCCCTTTTAAAAGTTTATAAAAAAAGGGCCCCTTTTTGGTTAAATTTTAATTTTAAAAAGGGAATAAAAAATATTTTGGGAAAAAAAAATTTTTTAAAATAGAAAAATTTGGCATTTTAAAAAATATTTACATGAAGCAAAATGCCACAAATATGGTTAGTGGGAATGCAATGGAGTGGTCAAAAAAAACTAACTATAATACTGATTTACTCACTAAAAAAAAATCAGGAAAGTGGTTTTATGTGGGGCTGTACTACATCATATAAAAACCCCTTACTTTGACTGAAAACTGCGAAAACCACTCACCCCTGAAAAAAATACACGTTCAATCAGATGAGCCAACTGAAAAACTTTTCCCAAAAAAGAAAAAAGCAACCAATTATTAGCGATGTTAATACTGAACACATCTACCGAGATTTTTCCCGGGGATCGTTTTTCCCCAGACCAGTCAATAAATGCCGACCAAGATTTTTTAGTTCATTAGCTGAAGAACTCCAAATGCTGATCGAAAATTTATGTTTAAACCCAACCCCAAAAGATGGTGATTTTTTTTTTATTCCCGGGAAATTCCACAACAAACCGGAAAAAATATTTAAGGGGGAATGTAAACTGTGAAATTTTCCCGAAAAAAAAATAGCTTAATCCCTAATATTTCCACTAAAAAAATTTTTCATGTTAATGTGCGGGGATTTGTAAATAACTTTTATCTCCCAAACGAATTGTTTTTTGAAGACTAATAATATTGGCGTCCTTTGCTTATCGAAAATTGGTCAAGGATAACCATCCGGGAAACAATTTTATTTTGGTTTAATGGCTTCTATCTATGCAAGAAAAAAATCAAAAACACGGTGGTTCCCTCATTCAATTGAATCTGAATTTAAATATGTGCAATTGCTTCAGCATAAATGACACAAAAGTTGCTGTTGTAACAGGGTACAGACCATAAACGGTAAAATTAGTACCTTCATGGAATGTCTAACACAAGAACTCCACCTTGCATCTGGGGTTCTGACTTCACTTTTTTTCTTTTTGGGGGGTTTTTATAAACTGTCACAAATCAGTTTAAATACCAAACTGCTGTCTGATATTTTCAATTGGTACCAGATGACAAAAATCCTCAAGGGGCAACCAGAATATTCACATATAAAATGCACCAAAAAGTTCAACATGCTTTATTACATGGTGACCAGCCTTTAATCAAAATTTGAGTGCTATATG